>NW_020871534.1:57334-63429 GCF_003789085.1 Penaeus vannamei | reverse complement strand
GGAAGCCATTGATCTGGAGGTCGAGGTAGAGCACGCTGTCCCTCTCCCTGTGGGACGACAGGCGGAAGGCGTTGTTCACGTTCCCGGAGACGATGTCGTAGCGCTGCGTGTTGAAGATCCCGAGGTCCTTGTCGCGCGCGGGGGCCAGGGTGCGCTTGACGTCGCGGGGCGTGTTCTCGGGGAAGTCGATGTTCATGACGCCGGACGGGAAGGTCGGGGCGTTGTCGTTCTCGTCCTTGACGTTGATGTGGACGCGGATGTTCTCCCCCGACTGCGGGATGGCCACCAGGGAGTACGACGACCTGAGCTCGCGGTCCAGCACGACGTTGGTCTTGATCTCTCCCGTGTCCTGTTCGATCCTTAGGTCAGAGTCTACCGCACTCCCGGGCACCGGCACGATCAGGTAGGGCGGCGACGGCGGCGAGGGCTGGCCGGGGTTGCTGTCACCGATGAATCCGATGTTCGTGCCCACGGCCACCATCTCCGACACCTCGAACTCGCGCACGTACTCCGCGGCGGCGGGACAAAGGACGAGGGCAAGTATGAGCGCTAACATGGTCACCCACGGCT
The DNA here is from genome assembly GCF_003789085.1 of Penaeus vannamei. Classification (NCBI taxonomy): domain Eukaryota; kingdom Metazoa; phylum Arthropoda; class Malacostraca; order Decapoda; family Penaeidae; genus Penaeus; species Penaeus vannamei. The sequence continues at coordinate 62,859 of NW_020871534.1, read as the reverse complement.
GAGTCCTGCCCGGGGCCCGTGCTGTCCTTATAACCCCTTTGGCACTGCACTGGTCACTGGCACTGGGCACTACCCAAGCTACCCTCGCCCCTGCACTCGTGGGCCCGAGCGGCCGCGTGGCCATGTCCCGTGGGCGTCCCCGGCAGCAGGAGCAGCAGGAGGGCGGCACGGGGGCGGCGGGGCTAGGGGGCTCCCCTGCGTCCCCCTCCTCCCCGAGACGACACTGCTCACACATCATGTCGTCGCATCACTGCTCCTCACACGCACCACCACACTCGCACCACACTGTCACCACAACACTTGTCACCACCACACTTTGAACTACACTGGGGCGGCCCTCCAGGGCGGCGCCCGGACCACGACACGCCACTAACAAACACTGGTCGTTGCACCACAGGCGGCTCTGCTGCGGCGCTCCGTGGCTCGAGGCTCTTCTACAACGCCCCGCGCACCCTCTGCAACACGCCCGCGCCGCCCGCACTCCTGCGAAAGACAAATGGAAAGCGGTTAAGCAAGGAAACAAGTAAACCAAAACAAGAAGACGAAAGAAAGCCCTGTCGTAGGGGACGCAGCGCCGCCAGGGTCAAGAGCACGAGGACCCGGCCCCCGGACTCGACCCGGCCGCAGCGTCACACGGCCAGTTGCATAATTGGGCGAAGACGGGAGGAACTGCACGCCGCGGTGATTAGAATAATCATTGCTTTATACAAGTGGGTAATCCGGGAGAAACGCATTCATATGTAAATGACCGCAAAGCCTTGGGGGCTACAATGCGCTTCTTGTAGAGGTGATCTCATTCCCTCCCCCGTGATGGGTGTCCCGACATCACGCTTTTCTGCTCACGCTTAATCATATCGTTTTTCTTCCGGACTCCGAGTAATTGCGCCATATTTCTCATCGGGCGAAGTCTCCTCGCCCCGGCCTCGGCAGGAGCACGCTCTTCCTCGCGCCCTGTCCCCTCGGCGACCCAGAAGGCCACGCGGCATCCTTGAAAACAAACCATAACAACAAACGCAAAAAAAGAAAGAAAAAAGAGAGAGATACAATTAAAAGCGATCAGTCCCTTGCACATCCTTCCATCTCCATCCATTCCGACGCCGAGGAGGTTCACATCACAACAGAAATTTCCCAGAAGAGAGAAAAAAGCAGAAGCGAAAATGCGTTTTGAAATTTATGAATGGCAACTTGGAAGTGGTCGCTAAGTACAGCATATGAATTCATAAAAGAATGTGTTGGAGGCGCCGCAGCTTACTCCTGTTGTTTACCAGGTGGTCGGTGACAAGTGAGAAACTTAATTGGTCTCTGTTGTTACAGGTGTCATGTTGTTAGTTAATTATGAGAAAAATTGTGGTATTGTCATGAGTGTGTACTTCAGCCAAGAGGACGAGTTGAAGGGCCAATCAGAAAGAAGCCCGCGAAAAAGAACGAATGCGATTGGACAGTTCATATTCATATGCTTGTAGCCGCTGTCATGTTAACCCCGAGATAATTTCACCGGGAGAAATATCACGGGCAGACGGGGTAATCGGCGGGAAAATTCGATTATCATATTTTAGTTTTCATATTTGTAGTCCGCATTTGCATTTTCACTGTATTCTCGCTCTTTCGGTGTCCAGCGTTTAATTACATAATCAATCGTAATTGGCGCAATAGCAGTGTAATTATTTCAGGACGCTACACTGGGGGGGAGGGGGGATGTTCGAGGCTCATAAATATACGACCTATCACAGAAGCAGAAAGTTGCAAGGGCTTGGTGGAGTTTTAGCTTTTCTTTCAAATAATATGAAAGGAAAATATGTATTGAGCATTTTATTATCATGTATAATGACAAAGATTCTTCGGCATCTCGGGTTTGATTCTCTCTCTCTCTCTCTCTTCTCTCTCTCTCTCTCTCTCCTCTCTCTCTCTCTCTCTCTCTCTCTCTCTCTGTCTCTCTCTCTCTCTCTCTCTCTCTCTCTCTCTCTCTCTCTCTCTCTCTCTCTCTCTCTCTCTCTCTCTCTCTCTCTCTCTCTCTCTTCCCTTATATACAGTTGTAATTATCTACCGAACGCTAAAATGCTTGCGAGGTCAAGCAAACAAATAAACAAAGTGTGTATGTGTGTCGTGTGTACGTGTATGTGCCTGTCTGTACGTGCGTACCTGTGCGTCCATATGTGAGTGCAAGATCCCCCCGCCCCCCCCCTCCCTCCCCCACCTCCCCTCCCCCCCCCCACCCACCCCTTCCTGCTCTGTCACCCCCACCCCCACCCCACCCTTCCTGCTCTGTCACCCCCCCCCCCACCCTCATTCATATTCCGTCCCGGCCCGGTCCGCCCGCCCCCGTCCTCTCTCCACCTGCAGGAGGAAGGCGAAACGGAGTGGCCCTCGGGGAACGCGTGAATCCCTCCCGAACCTGAAGACGCTCCCGACGTCGAAAGGCCTCTCTCCTCGACCTCTTCGCGGACTCTGAGGGTGCTCTTGGTCATGAGTGGATGACGTCATTCGTTTAGGCTTATTGGCCGCTCGGGGGATGCTCGCGGGAGAGGCAGTGATTGAGATTCAAAGATTTTCATTATTGTTATTATTGTTATTATTATTGCTATTATTACTACTACTATTATTACTTACTGCATTATTATGATATTATTATCATTATATTACTGTTATTAATATCATTATCATATTATCATTATTAGTATTAATTACTATTACTGTCATTATCATCATTATCATTATTATTAATTATTACTAAAATTATTATTATCATTATTAGTATTACTACTACTATTACTGTTATTATAACTATCATTAGTAGTAGTTTTCTTCAAGTTCTATGTCTTAAGAATGCGATCCATTAATCTAATTAAAGGACGAGAATCCTAGGAGCGTCTTCAACGACATCACAGCTCATCAACAAGACTCTTTCAATCACACTTCACTCGGATTAAGGGGTAGAATCAGCACGCCTAATCCGCGATCCAATCCTTCCCTAATCTTCGTCTGGATCTGGAAGACCCAACAACCCGGTCGGTGCCTCACGAAGCCTCATAAACCCTCGTGGAACCCACTCATCGCGCCACACCTTCTCATTCCCCAGCCAGGTTGTTCTTCTGGACCTCCCCCTCCCCCCCCCCCCCTCCCCTCCCCTCTCTCCCCCCTCCAAAGCCCCCTCTTCCCTCAAGCCCCCTCTTCCCCTTCAAAGCCCCCCCCCCCCCTCTTCCCCCCCCCTCCAAAGCCCCCACTGCCACCCCCTCCCCCGCCCATTAAAGGGTTCACTCATCTCCACAAATGTAAACATCTAAGTCACTCATTAACTTGGTCGACAACCTGATTTTAATTTGAAGACAATACTCGTCCTCTTCCTCTTACTTACGCTCTCTCTTTCTGTCTGTCTCTGTCTCCTCTCTCTCTCTCTCTCTCTCTCTCTCTCTCTCTCTCTCTCTCTCTCTTCTCTCTCTCTCTCTTCTCTCTCTCTCTCTCTCTCTCTCTCTCTCTCAAGTAGTTTCAGACTGTCCTTCGTATATTCCACTTTGTCCTCCCTCTTGTCCTCCTCTTTCTTTTTTTACTCATCTTCCTCCTCCTCCTCCTCCCTTTCCTTCACCTCCAAAACCACCACCACCATCACCACCTCCTCTTTCTCCTCCTTCTTCTTCCTCTCCTCCTTCTCTTTTCTTACTCATTATCTTCCTCCGTCTCCTCCCTTTCCTTCTCCACCAACCACCACCACCTCCTCATGACCCAACCCAGTTAAAGGTGGACCTCAGAACACCTATAAGATCTATAATGCAATGACGCCCCCTCTAAGGCCTGTTCACTGAGCAGGGTCTGAGTGCCACATTGCCAACATGTGGCACAGGATGAGAGTGGCACTTTGGGGGTCAACGGATAGAGCTCGGAATATAGGCCTCCAAGGAATGCTTGACCTATGACCTGTGGCTTGGATGTGCTATGACCTATGTTATTATTGGTGGGGCACAAAGAAGCCTTTTTTTCAAGTACTTTATTGAGACAAGGGATACAGTACTGAGGGTAGATGAAGGGAAGAGGACAGAGCGAAAAGCGTAAAAATGTTGAAAATAAACTATGTTTCCATGTGCAGAAGGGTCTGCGTGACTCATATCTACATATATGTGATCAAGTTCTCCTGTATGATTTACACGGAGGCACACCCGCACACACATAACACGCACGCACGCACACACACACACACACACACACACTTACACACACACACACACACGCGAGTCCAGTCACCGTAACGGTGCGCGCGCCGGGCCTCCTCTGCCTGGCGACCTGAAGAGCGTCAGATAATAATAACGGGTCGAGAGAGTTCTTGAAATAATATTCTTAGAGCGAGAGAGGAGAGAGCGAGAGAGAGCGAGAGAGAGAGAGAGAGAGAGAGAGAGAGAGAGAGAGAGAGAGAGAGAGAGAGAGAGAGAGAGAGAGAGAGAGAGAGAGAGAAGAGAGAGAGCGAGACAGAGAGATAGAGCGAGAGAAGAGAGAGAGACAGAGAGATAGAGCGAGACAAGAGAGAGAGACAGAGAGAGAGCGAGAGAGAGCGAGACACGAGAGCGAGACGAGACAGAGGAGAGAGCGAGAGCGAGAACACAGAGAGAGCGAGCCGAGAGAAGCGAGACAGAGAGAAGAGAGAGCGAGAGAGAGAGAGAGATTTCTCCGGCAGAGGGAAAGGAGGGAGAGAGGGGATGCTGCTCTCGGTTGTTTATGCTTGAGTTCATCCCGCTGGGCTCGTCCGCTCGCTGGATTCCTTTCTTTCTCTTCGTCTCCTTAATTTCTTCATTTCTTCTTCGTCTTCTTCTTCTGCAGCGTCTTTTTTTTCTATATCTCCTCCTCCTCCTCCTCCTTCCTTCTTCTTTTTTCTTCTTCCTCTTCTTCTCCTCCTTCTCCTTTTTCTTCCCTTTCCCCCTATTCCTCCTCCTCCATCTCCTTGTTCTTCTCCCCTTCTTCTTCCCTTCCTCCTCTACCCACCTTTTCCTCCCCCCTCCTCCTCCTTCTTCTCTCCCCCATCACCACCTCCTCCTCCTCATTTTTCCCCTCTCCACTCCTCCTCTCTTCCACCTCCTCCTCCTCATTCTTTCCCCTCCCCCTCCTCCACCTCATTCTCCCCCCTCCTCCTCCCTCTTCCCTCCACCTCCTCCTCATTCCTCCCCTCCTCCTCCTCCACCTCCTCCCTTCTCCCTTCTCCTCCTCCCTCCTCATTCTTCTCTCCCTCTCCTCCCTCTTTCCCTCCCCTCCTCCTCTTCCCCCTCCTCCTCCTTTTCCCCCTCTTCCTTCCACCACCTCCTCTCTCCCCCCCCTCCTCCTCCTCATTCTCCTCCCCCTCCACCTCCTCCTTCTCTCCCCCTCCACCCCTCCTCCTCCTTCCTTCTCCTCCTCCTCCTCCTTCTTCCACCTCCTCCTCCTCCTCTTGCTTGCTTGACCGGGCCTTCAGCTGGCTAATCTTTACGGGGATATTAATAGCTATTGTTATTGTAACGCCGAGAGGAGGATCGGCGGAGGAGGCGATAAAGAAATAAGAATGATGATGA
>NW_020871534.1:47334-52334 GCF_003789085.1 Penaeus vannamei | reverse complement strand
CCTCCTTCTAAATTTGCATCTTGACTTATTTTAGTTCGTACAAAACTCCGAATCTGCTTCGAACCCTACTTTCTAGTTTCATCGACTCTTTATCCGAACCCTTTATTAGAAACTTCAGGTGCGAATAGGGAAGAACCATGATTCTCTCTCTCTCTCTCTTTCCTCCTTCTCCTCTCTCCCTCCCTCTCTCTCCTCTCTCCCTCCTCTCCTCCCTCCCTCTCTCCTCTCTCTCTCTCCCTCTCTCCCTCCCTCTCTCCCCTCCCTCCTCTCTCTCTCTCCCTCCCTCCCTCTCTCTCTCCCTCTCTCCCTCCCTCTCTCTCTCAAGTGCTATTCCTATGCTGAAGAAGCCCATAAAGAGGCCTCGAAGCTACCTCAGAATCCAGGGGTTAAAATTTTGAATCTCAGTACAATGTATTTATGCAATCGAATCCTCACAATCTAAAAATTAAACGAGGTGGAAAAAATATATACTCTTCTCTCTAAAGGAGTGAAAAGAGAAGAAAAAAGGTATATACATTTTCTCTATATCAATCAATTAGTCAAATATGCACATATATATAGAATATATATATATCAAATAATATATTTCAGAATTCCGCGTCAGTCCTACAAAGACCTTTAATACACCTAAATAAACATCCGAACCTTATTCAATTTTAAAGATTATGAAGAGAAAAAACAAAAAAACATCTCAACTCCCTTCGGAAACCTTTCGTAAAAAGGTCAGATCCTCCTGAGAGCAGCTATAAAACCTTATTGATCCGAGGTTGTGGGATCCAACGCCATTGTGAGTGGGACTGGCATGATCGGATTACCATGGGTCATACGGCTTTATAATGTGATTCCGCAAAAAAAAAAAAAAAAAAAAAAAAAGTGTGGAAGTTCAAGTATCTATGGAAGTGGTAGCGGGGGGGGGAGGGGGGAGGGGGAGGGGGAGGGAGGGCAAAGGGGGGTTAGATCTCTTTTGGGATACGGTGTTCGTTTCATTATGTATGCGTCATTGTATATTTTGTGTGTGTGTGTGTGTGTGTGTGTGTGTGTGTGTGTGTGTGTGTGTGTTTTGCTTTGTTTTTGAATTAATGAATCTTATTCTTTCGATATCTTTGTGCGTGTCGATATCCTTACTTAAAAACAAATAAGCAAAAGCAACTACTTGCATACGAACACTTTTAAACAATCGAACACAGTCCAAAACCACAAACAAAAACCCGACAAACGAAAATCCTAAAAGCACGATAGCCAACGACGCACCAACGGCGACGAAAAAAAAAAAAAAAAAAAAATCTTGCGACGAGATTTCCCGACCGAAGCTAATCCTCCGATTGCCTCCCGGAATCTGTCGAATCTGTCAAATCTCTTGTTATTAATGTAGGCCGAGAAGCAGGTCATATTTCTACACCCAACGACCCAGCGAGTCACTTTTCCGATCGATTTCCCATTGAGAAAAGGTGACTACCCTCCCTCCCCCCCTCCCCCCCTCCTGTCCTCTCCCTCCTCCCTCCTCCCCTGTCCTCCCCTCCTCCTCCTCCCTGTCCTCTTCCTCCTCCCTCCTCCCCTGTCCCCTCCCTCCTCCTCCTCCCCTGTCCTCTCCCTCCTCCCTCCTCCCTCCTCCCCTGTCCCTCCCTCCCTTAAATTCTCTTTTGATTATCCAACTCCCCTTGTTATGGTCCACCTGTCTGCTACCTCCAACCCCTCTTGTCCCCCCCTCTCCCTCCTCATTCCAGGCCACCCCCCCCCCACCAACCCTCCTCTCAGCGACACCTCCTCCTCTCTTCCCTTCTACCCTTTCTCTCCCTCCCTATTATTCACCTATTCCTCTTCCTCCCTCATCTCTCCCCCCCCCTACTTCTCTTCTCCCTCCCCTCCCCACTACCCCTCCTGCCCCCGCCTAGCCACCAGGGGTCCCCCGGTGTTGTCATAAGCCGTGGGAACTGCCGTAACCCGACAGGAACGACCGGGGGCATAATTATTCATAACGACTGATGGTTAACGACCCTGTTTGATCAACTCACACTCGCCAATCCCCCCCCCCTCCCCCTCCCTCCCTCCCTCCCTCCTCCCCTCCTCCGCCTCCCTCCCTCCCCTCCCCCTCCTCCCCCCCCCTCCTCCCCTCCCTCGCCCCATTCCTTTCTCGGATGTCTCTCTCCAGAAAATGAAACTACAGCTGACATTTTCTCGAAATTTACTACCGATCCCTGACATTTATTTAAATTGTTGTAATGGGCCTAATTACTGCATGAATCATTATTGTCATCATTAGCAGTGTCATCATGACATCATTATCCAATAATGGGCTGCATCCTGGGTCAAGCAGGTACACGTATAGCATTATTATTTACAAATCGCTATTCACTCCGTCTCATATACCGGCGCATAAATCAAATGGGGCAATTTAAAGAGTCTGGGGCAATAAAGTAAAGTTAAGTAGCATGTTCCAACACTCCACGGCGGACGCGAATGCCTATGCGGGAGCGGTATGAACAGTCTTCTGAAAATCCCCCCTTTTTTTTCCCGCCCAAATTCCTGTTGGCGAAAAAATTATGCCGAAAGCTATCGACATTCTCTGTGGTTCGATCGATGCCAAGTCCTCGGAAAAAGGGAAAAGCGAACGAAGATAAAATATATATTTTGGGAGGGAAATAAAAGACCATTTCGTTTTGGAAAATCTCTGAGGAAGATTGGTGTTATTAAATCATTCGAGTCTACGAAAAATGGCAGAGACGAAAAACTGGGTGCCGCATTATCAATCAAAGCGCCATTGATATTCACAAATAATTTCCTCGACGCCACAATTATCTATTTTGTCAATCGTGATCGGCAATGCACTGCACTGATTTCAATCTCGAATTCAATTCACGGAGATACAATATCACTATTCTCAATCTCCGGATTTGCACCGAAGTAATTTCAACAGAGCTCCATCATTGTGACAACACGATCGGCTGAATAAAAACCAAAATATTAAAAGAAATAGAAATATTAATAAGAAGAATCCGCGTGTACATCACTAGCGCCATCTGTGATCATGTTTGTAAACTGATCTGCGATTCTCTTGGTAATTCAAAATAGACCAACGATTTTTTTGTTGTTATTCAATGGCGGGAATTTCTTACTGTGTATTTTTGAATGAATTACTGGGCTTCGAATTTTGAATAAATAAGTACCGTTTAAAATGTTTTTTTAATCCTAAATTCCAAGAGGTGGTTCTGGATAACACATTTTCTCATTTCGTAGGCAATAATAACAGCGATCATAATGATAATGAGTGATATATTAATAGTAATAATAATAGTAGTAGTAACTGTAGTTGTTGTTGCTGTTGTAGTAATGATAATAATGATAATAAAGAAAAAACAATTATTATAAAAATGATAACAATGCCAACAATAAAATAAACGAAATGTGAAATCTTGCCATTTTAAGCTAAATACACAAGGTATGCTGGAATGAACAAACCAGCGACATAATTAAATAAAAAAAAATCTAATTGACACTAATTCTATACAATACGGAAAGAAAAATGAGACAGGCGGAACTTATTCAAAATTGTATATTCCCATTTGCTGATAAATGGTGGATAATCAGTTTTCCCAATTTCTAGGTAATCGTTCTTCACGTCCAAAAATCACGCCAGAATTGTCCCATTTTTACAATAACATCAACAACTTCAATTACAATTATACCAAAACTTAAAACAAAACGATAAAAAAAACTAAACACATCGCCATATTTCTGCAACGCGTAATTACCGAAGTGTGCAATCAGCTGACATAATACGAAAGCGGCAAACGGCTATTGTGCAACTTTGTATGCAATTTCCTCGCAATATATCATAGGCGATCAAGAAGTGTGAATATTTTGGACAGGGTTGATTTGTCATGACAGGGGAAGCAAGACAAAACGTTGCCATGCTTTCCTGAATGTGTCTCGCCTTTTGCTAGAGCGTATTCACAATTCGGACTGACAACGTGGCTCTTGGTGACTTAGCCGACCCGCTGCTCATTCCTCGGCAGGCTGAGAACTCCTTATTTGGCTGCGAGGGAAATGAGCAGTACTGGAGGAATGGAAAGCCGTGTGTTTACTGCCCTCGTATCTGCTCTGGGCGTATGGGTTGGGTGGTGAGGAAAGATCGACGAGTGCGTACCTTCTCTCTCTTTCTCTCTTCCTTTCTCTCTCTCTTCTCTTCTCTCTCTCTCTCTCTCTCTCTCTCTCTCTCTCTCTCTCATCTACATCGTTTTTCTAATGTGCGGTGAAATCTCCATTTCTCTTCTTTCTATATGTATTGCTATCTACGTCTCTTTCTCTCTCTCTCCCTCCCTCTCTCTCTGTCCTGTCCCTCTCCCTCTTTCTCTCCTGTCCTATCCCTCTCCCTCTCTCTTCTCTCTCTGCCCCTCCTCCCTTCCCTTCCACATCCCCCTCTCCCACTCCCTCTATCTTCCCTCCTTACCTCCTTCTCTCTCTCTTACCTCCCCTCTCCTCCTCTCTTCCCCTCCCCCTCTCCCACTCCCTCCCTCTCACCTTCTCTCCCCTCTCCCACTCCCTCCCCTCCCTCTCCCTCCCCTCTCCCTCCCCTTCCCTCCCTTCTACCTCCTCCTTCCCCTTCCCCCTCTCCCTCTCCCTTCCCCTCTCCTTCTCTCCCTCTCCTCTTCCCCCTCCCTCCCCCCTCCTCTCCCTACCCTTCCCCTTCTCCTCTCCTTCCCTTCCCCTTCCCCATTCCCTTCCCTCTCCCTCCCTCTCCCTCCCTTCCCCCTCTCTCCCTCTCCCTCCCCCTCCCCTCCCCTTCCCTCCCCCTTCTTACCTCCTCCCTTCTACCTCCCCCTCCCTCCCTCCTCTCCCAATGCAATCCATTACAGAGCAGAGCATCAACGAGCAACGGCCTGCCAGTGCTATGCTTTCGGATCCCCTTGGCGTCCTCTTGCCCTCGTCTTTATTGCTTCAGCAGAATGACAAACAATTGATAGTGTTATTAATCACTGTTTCCCAGAGTTAATGCTAGTGAT
>NW_020871534.1:22500-27187 GCF_003789085.1 Penaeus vannamei | reverse complement strand
AACAATCACAGACCAGTTGAAAGTGACGAGGGTTTAAACAACCGAACAATCGCAACCCGGGCGGAAGCGCCAAATGAAGCGACACTAAGCGGCATCGCAGCGACGACGCCATCGCGTTATTCCCGAAATGTGAAAGGCCGCGCCCACCCGGAGATCCCCGTCCCCTCTCTGCGCCTGAATGAGGATCAGGTCGCTTGACGTCTTCACTTGAGGGAGGAGGGAGAGGGAGGGAGGGAAGGGAGAGGGAGAGGAGGAAGAGGTGGGAGGGGAAGGGAGGGAGAGGGGGAAGGAAGGGAGGGAGGGAGGGAGGGGGTGGGAGAGAGAGAGGGGGGAGGGAGGGAGAGAGAGAGAGGTGGAGGGAGGGAAGGGAGGGAGTGGGAAGAGGAGGAGGGAAGGAGAGAGGAGGAGGAAGGGAGGAGAGCGAGGGAGGGAGGGAGGGAGGGAAGGGGAGGAGGGAGGGAGGGAGGAGGGGGGGTGGGGAGGGAGAGGAGGAGAGAGAGAGGAGGGGGTGGAGGGAGAGGGGGGGAAGGGAAAGGGAATTGACGGATAAATAGAGAGGGACTTTGAAGAGAGAAAAAATATATTATAATATATTTAGAGATTTAGAGAAATAGATACTTTGAATGAGAGAAATAGATAGACAGATAGAGACTTTGAGAGAGAGAAACAAGTAGATAGATAGAAAGACTGTTAGAGAGAGGCTTTGAGAGAGAGAAGTAGATAGATAGATAGAGAGACTGAGTAGATCGAGAGAGAGAAAGAGGTAGATAGATAGATAGAGAGGGGGGGGACCTAGTGCCTTTATATATATTTTTTATCCATGTTTCTCCTTCGTCATTTCATGTTCATAAATAAAGAGAAGGAAAAAAACAATAAAATCATACAGAGTTTTAATTGCAATCTTTAAAAAAAAAAACAATAAAAAAAAAAAAAAAAAATAAATAAACATTTCTCATAATTCTATCACCAACTATTTTGTTTCTATCCTTCCAACTTAATGATCATATGGAGGGAGAATGACGGACACCCTTCTGTCTTTAGTCATTTTGTTCACTAATAAAAAAAAAATATATATATATATATATATATATATATATATATATCACTTGAAACCCACATCATAAAGCTTACATGGTCTTTATGAATTAATGTCCTGAATACACAAGCTATTATCTAACATGCAAAGATCGAGAGGAATGTCTGTCTGTCTCGCTCAGGTGTTCACTGAGAGAGAGAGAGAGAGGGGGGGAGGGAGGGAGGGGAGGGAGGGAGGGAGGAGGGAGGAGAGGGGGGGAGGGAGGGAGGGAGGGAGGGAGGGGGAAGAGAGGAGAGAGAGGGAGAAGAGAGAGAGAGAGAGAGAGAGAAGAGAGGAGAGAGAGAGAGAGAGAGAGGGGGGGGGGAGAAGGGGGGGAGAAAAGGAGAGAGAGGAGAGAGAGAGAGGAAGAGACAGAGAGAGGAAGGGAGAGGAGAGAAAGAGAAAGAGAAAGGAGAAAGAGAAGAGGAAGGAGAGGAGGGAGTGAGTGAGTGCCAAAGATAGATAGATAGATAAAGAGAGAGAGAGAAGAGAAACGGAGTGAGCAACAGACAGAGTGAGAAAGACCGATAATATTGTCACTGACCTTGGACACTTTTCATAATAGCGTGGCCGGACTAAATGACAAACCATCCACAAAATCATACCAACAACAACACCATTATCTACCACAACACCAACATCACCCATCGAAAAAAAATATACCAATATCCATCAGACGCCAAAAAAGCAAAAAAAGAAAAAAAAAAAGCAACAATACAATAGTCTTCAATACCACAAAATAGGATTCCTTCATGTCCTTAAACCGATGTGAACAGAAGCCAAAGAGGAGATCCCTTTGTGACGAAAATATAGACGGATGGATCGAGAGTCCCGGGGAATGGGATTGGGAAGTGAAGGGATTCGGAATGCGATCAAGTTGGAATCCAAACCTTTAATCGCGGGGTTAACGATGCTGAATCAAATAAACGACGTGGAATTATTCTGTGGTAAAGCATGATGTGATTTTATTGATTTCGTTATTTACTTATTTATTCATTTATTTTTTATTATCATTCTGAGAGAGAGAAGACAAAGCTCTGATTATATCGTATGAGATTTGTTTTTCGTGTGTATTCTTTTATTATTTTCCTTCCCATTATAATTATATAAAAAACTATAAGGATTACAGAAAGTTTAGTTATAATAAAAACTGGAATACAAATTCCCACCTAAACAGAACAAAATAAAAAGAAAACAGGAAAAAGTCACAAAAAGAAAAATCAAAACAAAACAAAACAAAAAAAGACAAGAATAATAATGCTCCTCCTGTCTCATTTAAGGTCTCTCTCTCTCTCCCTCTCCTCCCTTCCTCCCCCCCTCTCTCCCCCCCCTCTCCCTCCCCCTCCCCTCTCTCCTCTCTCTCCCTCTCTCTCTCTCTCTCTCTCCTCTCTCTCTCTCTTCTCTCTCTCTCTCTCTCTCTCTCTCTCTCTCTCTCTCTCTCTCTCTCTCTCTCTCTCTCTCTCCCTCTCTCTTCCCCCTCCTCCCTCCCCCCATCTCTCTCTCCCTCTCTCTCTCTTCTCTCTCTCCAAATCACGAGACGACTTGTATGGAGCTCCTCCTCATGATCCTCCTCGTCATCTGTTATTTATTCTGCGCCGGCGCTGCTCGCTGGACACTACCAGGTCGCTCCTTTATCTCCCTAATGTTCCTTTGCTTCGATTGGGTAAAACTGGTTTGAAAATTCCTCTCCGACACGTCCCAAGCTCTGCATATATAAGTATGTGTGTATCTCTGCATACACAAACACTTCGCCGGGCTTACTCACTCATACGCACGCACACACGCGAGCAAGGACACAGGCATGTATATGTACGTAGGTTCAGACACACGCACGTGCACATACCGGGTTCGCATATTCATACGCAGATGAGAGCAAGAGGAGAGAGAGAGAGAGAGAGAGAGGAGAGAGAGAGAGAGAGAGAGAGAGATGAGAAGAGAGAAGAGAGAGAGAGAGAGAGAGAGAGAGAGAGAGAGAGAGAGAGAGAAAAGAGAGAGAGAGAGGAAGGAGAGAGAGGAGAAAGAGGAGAGAGAGAGGGAGAAAGAGGAGAGAGAGAGAGAGAGAGAGAGAGAGAAGAGAGAGAGGAGAGAACGAAAAGAGAGAGAAAGACAGACAGACAGATAGACAAGACAGAAAGCTTGAAAAAAAAAACGAGAATGAAAAAAAATACACAAAAACACTTAGGGCACCAGACCGTTTCACAAGGCCTTCCATACATAGAATATTAACGTTTTTTCCCCTCCCTCCCTCCCCTCCCTTCCCTCTCCCTCTCCCCCATCCCTCTCCCCCCCCCTCCCTCCCCCCTCCCCTCCCCTTCCCTTCCCTTCCCCCCCTCCTCCCTTCCCTCTCCCTCCTCCCCCCCTCCCCCCTCCCCCCTTCCCTCCCCTCCCCCCTCCCTCCCTCTCCCTCCCTCCCCCCCCCCCAAGCTATAGATTAATAAAGGAAACTTTTATGGCGATAGAGAATTTTACAGCGCCCGGCCCTATCCTTCTCCTCGGGTCACTTTCGACGCCCAGATCCACGCCGCTCTGAGGATCTCCGCATCATTACCATGTTAGCGTGTCAACCCCTGTCCCCGTGTGTTACCAGAACAAAGAGTCGGAGAGATACCTTGATTTACAGATTTACTTTTCTTGTTCCTCGGCTGTGTTATACCCTTCTCTTTGCACCTGTTATTAGTGTTATGGTAATAAACGGGATTGTTGTTATTAACATCTCTTTTATTTCCTGTTTCCTGTGTCATTAACATAATTCCCTCAATCATCAATATGATTATTTTACAGACGTTGTTAGATTAAGTAGTTGAATTGGGATTACTATAGTAGTAGCAGAGGAAGAGAAGAAGGAGAATAAAAAAAGGAGAAGAAGAGAAAGGAGAAGATTTAGAAGACCAGGAGGAAGAGGAAGAAGATAAGAAAAAGAAGAGGGAGGAAGAGGAATAAGATGAAGAAGAAGAAGATGATGAATAAGATAAAGAGGAAGAAGACAAGAAGAGCAAGAAGAGAAGAGGAAAAGGAAGGCGAAGAAGAAGATGGTGATAATGATGATGATGATGATAATGATGATGATGATGATGATGATATGATGATGGATGATGATGATGATAATGATGATGGTGATGATGATATGATGATGATGATGATGATAATAATAATAATGATAATGATAATAATAATAATGATGATGATGAAAATAATGATAATGCTAATAATGATGATGACGCAGTAAATAATAACACTCATTGCAGAAATAAAATAACAAAAATATAATTGATCTGATGCATTGCAATAACAAGGGCATTAGCGATAGTACTCGTAGCATTAAAAATAGTCAACATCATCAAACGAACGCAAACAATAACAAAACAATATTGTGATAGTGAAATGGTAGATATAGCAGAGGCACTATTTGTTATGTTCATGAAGGCCGTGTCACACTAGCACTTTTTCCGTAAAATTTTTGACAATTTTATTTAACATCAATACAAACATTCTCGAATATAGTTCTTGATCTGATTAAGCTTGGCTGAAAAAAGTTGACGGAAAGGTTTTCAAACGGAAACGATCATTCTCGTCTGACTGGAAAATCGTCAATTCGCTGTAAAATTGACAATA
>NW_020871534.1:2500-12500 GCF_003789085.1 Penaeus vannamei | reverse complement strand
TCTGCGGTCGGATAATTTCTCCGTCTGCGGATAATTTCTCCGTCTGCGGATAATTTCTCCGTCTGTGGATAATTTCTCCGTCTGCGGATAATTTCTCTGTCTGTGGATAATTTCTCTGTCTGCGGATAATTTCTCCGTCTGCGGATAATTTCTCCGTCTGTGGATAATTTCTCCGTCTGCGGATAATTTCTTCGTGGATAATTTTTCTCCTGTGGATAATTTCTCCGTCTGTGGATAATTTCTCCGTCTGCGGATAATTCCTCCGTCTGTGGATAATTTCTCCGTCTGCGGATAATTTCTCCGTCTGCGGATAATTTCTCCGTCTGCGGATAATTTCTCCGTCTGCGGATAATTTCTCCGTCTGTGGATAATTTCTCGTCTGTGGATAAATTCTCTGTCTGGGATAATTTCTTTCTCTCTGTCTGTGGATAATTTCTCTGTCTTTCTCCGTCTGATAATTCTCCGTCTGTGGATAATTTCTCCGTCTGCGGATAATTTCTTTCTTGGATAATTTCTGGGTGGATAATTTCTCCGTCTGTGGATAATTTCTTCCGTCTGCGGATAATTTCCTCCGTCTGTGGATAATTTCTCCGTCTGCGGATAATTTTCTCCGTCTGCGGATAATTTCTCCGTCTGTGGATAATTTCTCCGTCTGTGGATAATTTCTGTCTGTGGATAATTCTCCCTGGATAATTTCTGTCTGTGGATAATTTCTCCGTCTGTGGATAATTTTCTCCGTCTGCGGATAATAATTGTGGATAATTTCTGTCTGTGGATAAAGATAATTTTCTCCGTCTGCGGATAATTTCTGTCTGTGGATAATTTCTCCGTTTGAGGATAATTTCTGTCTGGATAATTTCTCCGTCTGTGGATAATTTCTCCGTCTGTGGATAATTTCTCCGTCTGCGGATAATTTCTCCGTCTGCGGATAATTTCTCCGTCTGCGGATAATTTCTTCGTCTGCGGTCTGTCTGGATAATCTCCCGTCTGTGGATAATTTCTCCGTCTGGGATAATTTCTCCGTCCGTCTGTGGATAATTTCTCCGTCTGTGGGATAATTTCTCGTCTGTGGATAATTGTGGATAATTTCCTGTGGATAATTTCTCCGTTGTGGATAATTTCTGTCTGTGGCCGATAATTTTCTGTCTGTGGATAATTTCTTCGTCTTGGATAATTTCTCCTGTGGATAATTTCTGTCTGCGGAATTTCTCCGTCTGCGGATAATTTCTCCGTCTGTGGATAATTTCTTCGTCTGTGGATAATTTCTCTGTGGATAATTTCTCCGTCTGTGGATAATTTCTCCCGTCTGTGGATAATTCTCCGATAATTTCTTCTGTGGATAATTTCTCCGTCTGTGGATAATTTCTCCGTCTGTGGATAATTTCTCCGTCTGCGGATAATTTCTCCGTCTGTGGATAATTTCTCCGTCTGCGGATAATTTCTTCGTCTGCGGATAATTTCTCCGTCTGTGGATAATTTCTCCGTCTGTGGATAATTTCTCCGTCTGTGGATAATTTCTCCGTCTGTGGATAATTTCTGTCTGTGGATAATTTCTGTCTGTGGATAATTTCTCCGTCTGCGGATAATTTCTTCGTCTGTGGATAATTTCTCCGTCTGCGGATAATTTCTCTCTGTGGATAATTTCTCCGTTTGTGGATAATTTCTGTCTGTGGATAATTTCTCCGTCTGTGGATAATTTCTCTGTCTGCGGATAATTTCTCCGTCTGTGGATAATTTCTCCGTTTGTGGATAATTTCTGTCTGTGGATAATTTCTCTGTGGATAATTTCTCCGTCTGTGGATAATTTCTCCGTCTGCGGATAATTTCTCCGTCTGCGGATAATTTCTCCGTCTGCGGATAATTTCTTCGTCTAATTTCTCTGTGGATAATTTCTCCGTCTGTTGATAATTTCTCCGTCTGTGGATAATTTCTCTGTCTGTGGATAATTTCTCCGTCTGTGGTCGTAATTTTCTCCGTCTGTGGGATAATTTCTCCGTCTGTGGATAATTTCTCTGTCTGTGGATAATTTCTCGTCTGTCTTCTGTCTGGGATAATTTCTCTCTGTGGATAATTTCTCTGTCTCTGTGGATAATTTCTCCGTCTGTGGATAATTTCTGTCTGTGGATAAATTTTCTCCGTCTGTGGATAATTTCTCCTGTCTGTGGATAATTTCTCCGTCTGTGATAATTTTTCTCCGTCTGCGGATAATTTTCTCCGTCTGGATATTTTCTCCGTCTGTGGATAATTTTCTCCGNCTCTCTCTCTCTTTCTCTCTCTCTTCATTCTCTTTCTCTTCTCTTTCTCCTTCTCTCCTTTTCTCTCTTTTCTCTCTCTCTCTCTCTCTCTTCTCTCTCTCTCTCTCTCTCTCTCCCTCCCTCTCCCTCTCTCTCTTCCTCTCTCTCTCTCTCTCTCTCTCTCTCTTTTCCCTCTCTGCCTTTCCTTCTCTTATTCTTTCTTTCTTTCACTTCTTTCTTCTTTTTCTTCGCTTTTTATTTTTTCCCTGCCGTCTCTTCTCCTCTCTTTCTCTGCCTTTCTCTTCTTCCTTTTGGCTCCGCTCTTCCTTGCTTCCTCCCCCTTTCCTTCTTCCTCTCTCTTTCTTCCTTTCCTTCTTTCCTCTCTCTCCTCCCTTCCTTTCTCCCTCTTCTTCCTTTCTTTCTCTTCTTCCTCTCCTTTCCTTCCTTCCTTCCTTCCTCCCATTCTCCCATCCATCCTCCTTCCCTTTCCCCTAACTCTGAGACCTTGAATATAATGAGAATATAAGAGAGAGAGGGATGGAAGAAGGAGAGACCGAGGAGAGAGATGGAGGGAGAGGAGAAGAGAGTGGGAGGAGGAGGGAGGGATGGAGGGAGGGAGGGAGGGAGCGGAGGAGGGAGGGAGAGGAGGCAGGCAGGGAGGGAGGGAGGAGGCGAGGGAGGGAGGGAAGGAGAGACGAGAGAGAGATAGAGACGACGAGAGAGAGAGAGAGAGAGAGAGAGAGAGAGAGAGAAAGAAAGGGAAAGAAAGAAAGAAAGAAAGAAAGATAAAGCATAAGAGAAGGAAAGCTGGAGAAGGTGAGAGTGAGAAGAAAGAGCAGACAGACAGGACAGACAGACAGATTTTGAATGATGCTTGTATTATTTTTAGTAAATAACAATTAACATTATTGGTTGTCATTTCCATTTTTCTTAATCACCACACTACACCATTATGAGTGATTTATATTAATCATATACTCAAAATTAGTGAAATTAATATCATGAAACGAGAATGAAAAAAAGTATATGTGTAAGGTATATGTAAGTAAGGATATAATATATATACATGAATATTATAAGTGAAAAAAAAAGGGGAAAAAAGAAAATTACAAACCAAAAGTTTCCACATTTCTCTTTCATCATGCATAGGGGAAGGGGGAGGGGGAGGGGAGAGGAGAAGGGAGAGTTAACTGATCTCTCACGAGGTGTTTGAGTCACGTTCTCTCCCCTCCCCTTCTCTACCCTCCTCTCTCTCTCCCCATCTGACCTCTCCCCTTTCCTTCTCCCTCTCCCCCCTCCTCTCCCTCTCCCCACCTCTCCCTCACCCCTCTCCCTCTCCCCACCTCTCCTTTCTCTCCCCTCTCCCTCTCTCCACTTCTTCCCTCCCCCCTCCTCTCCCTCGTCCCCTCCTCTTTTTTATCCCTATTCCTCAGCTATTCTACTCCTCTTCTCCCCCTCTCTTCTCCCCATCCCTAACTCTCCCCTTTCCCTCTCTCTCCATTATATATATATATATATATATATATATATATATATATATATTATATATATATATATATATATATATATATATATATATATATATATATACACACACATACACACAAATACACGCATATACACATACATACATACATATATATATACATATATATATATATATATATAATATATATTATATATATATATATATATATTATATATATATATACATACATATATTATAATATATATATATATATTACATATATATATATATAATATATATAATATATATATATAATATACATATATACAGGATATATATATATACATTATCCATTGTTCCCCGTTTTTGTCAGCAGCGTTTTTCTAAGCTGATGCGGATACACCTCGTAGCTTTGTGCGAAGGATTTAAAAGGCGAGAGAGGACGCGGGCGGGGAAGGCAACAATGGAGAGGGAGAAAGGAACAAGCCGAAAGAAGGAGGGAGCAGGCGGGATCCGAAATTGATAATCCAGGGAGGAGAGAGAGAGAAGAAGTGAGAGGAGAGGAGAGAGAGGGGGAGGGGGAGAGAGAGAAGAGGAGGAGGAAAGGGAGAGGGAGAGAGGGGAGAGAGGAAAGGAGAGAGGAGGGGGGAAAGAGAGAGGAGAAGATGAGGAAGGAGCATAGGAGTAGAGAAGAGAGAGAGCAGAGAGAGAGAGATGGAGAGAGAGAGGAGAGAGAGAGAGAGAGAGAGAGAGAGAGAGAGAGAGGAGAGAGAGAGAGAGAAGAGAGAGAGAGAGAGAGAGAGAGAGAGAGAGAGAGAAGAGAGAGAGAAAGAGAGGAGAGAGAGGAGAGGAAGAGACAGACAGACAGACAGAAAGGAAAGGCAGAAAGACATATACGCAGACAAAGACATGGAAAGGAAGGCGGATTCATTTCCATAGAAAATGGGAATTGAAATTTGTTCGTTCTTTTATAGATACTGTAGATAAGGTAACTTCTGAGTTATTATTTATTTTAATTTATATTATTTTTTTTTAGCTCGATCGTTGTAGGGGTAAATGAAATCTACTTTTTCTGTGGCCACGTGTTTTTTTTTTTTTTTTTTTTTTTTTTTTTTTTTTTTTTTTTTTTTTTTAGTCCATTCATGTATAGGTAGGTGAGATTATACTTTTTTTTTTTTTTTTTTTTAACTTGAGGTCGTACTTTTAGGAATTGGCAAGATTAGATCCTTATTTTTTCACCGTGTTCAATCAGGGACTGGTAGAATCATTCCTTTAGTTTTTTTTCTAAGTCGCTCTTTAAGTAACTGACAAGATTAGATTATTCTTTTAGTTCCTTTTTAGCTTATTTTTTCTATTTAAAAAAAATGGTGGGATAAAATCAGAACCTTGTTTTTAGTTTTCATTTTTTCTATCTTTTTTTCAGTTCGTTCATTTAGAGACAGAAGTGACTGGGTCGTTCTTTTAGTTTTTTTTTTTTCTCTTAAATCGTTCTTTTGTTTTTTTTCTTTCTCTTAAATCGTTCTTTTAGTTTTTTTTCTCTCTAAATCGTTCTTTAGTTTTTTTTTCTCTTAAATCGTTCTTTTAGTTTTTTTTTCTTCTCTTAAATCGTTCTTTTAGTTTTTTTTTCTCTTAAATCGTTCTTTTAGGTTTTTTTCTCTAAATCGTTCTTTTAGTTCGTTTTTTAGCTTTTTCTTCTCTAATCGTTATTAGTTTTTTTCTCTTAAATCGTTCTTTTAGTTCTTTTTTTTCTTTAAATCTTCTTTTAGTTTTTTTCTCTTAAATCGTTCTTTTAGTTTTTCTTTCTCTTAAATCGTTCTTTTAGTTTTTTTTTCTCTTTAATCGTTCTTTTAGTTTTTTTTCTCTTAATCGTTTCTTTTAGTTTTTTTCTCTTAAATTCGTTTCTTATAGTTTTTTTCTTTCTCTTAAATCGATTCTTTTTAGTCTTTTTTTCTCTTAAATCGTTCTTTTAGTTTTTTCTTTTCTCTTAAATCGTTCTTTTAGTCTTTTGTCTCTTAAATCGTTCTTTTAGTTTTTTTTTCTCTTAAATCGTTCTTTAGTATTTTTCTCTTAAAATCGCTCTTTTAATTTTTTTTCTCTTAAATCGTTATTAGTTTGTTTTTCTTCTCTTAAATCGTTTTCTTTTATTTTTTTAGTTTGTTTTTTTCTCTTAAATCGTTCTTTTAGTTTTTTTTCTCTTAAATCGTTCTTTTAGTTTTTTTTTCTTCTCTTAAATCGTTCTTTTAGTTTTTTAGTTTGTTTTTTTTTTCTCTTAAATCGTTTTTTTAGTTTGTTTTTTCTTCTCTTAAATCGTTCTTTTAGTTTTTTTCTCTTAAATCGTTCTTTTAGTTTTTTTCTCCTTAATCGTTCTTTTAGTTTTTTTCTCTTAAATCGTCTCTTTTAGTTTTTTTTTTCTCTTAAATCCGTTCTTTTGTTTTTTTTCTCTTAAATCGTTTCTAGTTTTTTTTCTCTTAAATCGTTCTTTTTAGTTTTTTTTCTTCTAAATCGTTCTTTTAGTTTTTTTCTCTCTTAATCTTCTTTTAGTTTTTTTTCTCTTAAATCGTTCGTTTTCTCTTTAGTTCTTTTTTTTTTGTCTTAAATTCGTTCTTTTAGTTTTTTTTTTTTCTCTTAAATCGTTCTTTAGTTTTGTTTTTCTCTTAAAAATCGTTCTTTTAGTTTTTTTTCTCTCTCTTAAATCGTTCTTTTAGTTTTTTTTTTCTCTCTCTTAAATCGTTCTTTTAGAGACGGTCGAGAGTAAATCCTTCTTTTAAAGCTGAAAGAGAGATTTGGAGTCGTACCTTTTGAAGTGAAAGAGAAGCTCAGGCCTCTGACATGGAGATAAATCAGTGATATTTTTTCGGAAAACATTTCTTAAACTGTAGGTATTTCTGGATTATCTCCTTATGATAGAGGTATTTAAGGTCGTTCTCTGTATGACTATAGGAGTTTAAGGTCGTTCTCTTTTTTAATGTAGATATTTTAGGTAATTTTCCTGATGATATAGATATACTTTTTTACTATAATAGGATTTCAGGTCACTCTCTCTTACGTATGTTGTTGTTGTTACGTTATCATCATATCGCATCATCAATCATCATTCATCATCATTCATATCATCATGCTCATCATATCATTATCATCATCATCATCATCAACCTACATTAGTATCATCATCATCACCATATAGTTATCATCCATCATCATCACTTATCACTTCCACCCATCATTAGTATCATCATCATCATCATCATTATCATCATCATCATCATCATCATCATATCATCATCATCATCTCATCATCATTACCATCATAATCATCATCATCACCACCACCATCATTCACCATTATCATCATCATCATCATCATACCATCACATATCATCCCATTCACCATCATCATCATCATCATCATCACCCATCATCATCTCATCATCATCATCATCATCATCATCACCCATCATCATCTCATCATCATCATGCATCACCATAACCATCATTCATCATCATCATCACTCATTGCATCAGTCATCATCATCATCATCATCATCATCAATCCGATCATCCATTCATCATCATCATCATCACCAATCATCATCATATCATCACCATCATCATCATCATCATCATCATCATCACCATCATCATCATTCCATCACCTCATCAGCATCATCATCATCATCATCACCATCACCATCATCATCAATCTCATCATCATCCCATCACATCATCACCATACCATCACCATCATCATCATCGATCACCATTCATCATCATTCATCATCATCATCATCCATCATCATCATCATCATTATCATCATCATCATCATCACATCATTAGTGATCATCATCATACCATCATTAGTCATCATCATCATCATCATATCATCACCATCATTAGTATCATCATCATCATCATCACCATCATTAGTCATCATCAGTCATCATCATACATTTCATCATCATCATCATTCATCATCATAATCACCATCATCATTCATCTCATCATCATCATCAATCACCATCATCATCATCAATCATCATCATCATCATCATCACCATCATCATCATCATCATCATCATCATCATCATCATCATCAGCCATCATCATCATCATCATCATCATCATCATCAGTCATCATCATCATCATCATCATCATCATATCCATCATCATCATCATCACCATCACCATCCATCAATCACCCATCACCATCATCATCATCATCATCATCATCATCATCACCATCATCATCATCATCATCATCATCATCATCATATCACCATCATCATCAGTCATTCATATCATCATCATCATCATCATCATCATCACCATCATCATCATCATCATCATCAATCATCACATCATCATCATCATCACCATTCATCAATCATCATCACCATTACCATCACCATCACCATCATCATCATCATCATCATCATCACCAATCATCATCACCATCACCATCACCATCATCATCATCATCATCACCATTACCATCACCATCACCATCATCATCATCATCATCATCAACAATATCACATCATCCACCATCACCATCATCATCATCATATCATTATTCATGAAAAAACAATGAGCGAATTATAGGAAAAAACACTGACGAATTCAGAACACTAAGAATGGAACAGAAGGAATATATGTATATATATTTCAATGTAAAATTAGCAAAAAAAAAAAAGTTGAGAAAATAAAAACTAAAAGCAAAACATGAAGAAAACACAGATTAAATGTATATGTATATATTATAAATAGTAACAGTAGAAAGAAAAAAAATAGTAATTGAGAAAGACTCAAAAACAAAAACAAAAAACATAGACAAAAAAAACAAAAAAGAAAGAACGAAAACATTTGAAAAGAAAACACAAACAGAGAAAAAAACAAAATAATAAGATTTTCTGAAACTGAAGTCGTGAAAAAGTAGCCTCTGATATCACCTCTTATCATGTCTCTGGGTGTCCGACGACCATCAATCTGTATTAGAGGTGAGATATAATCTACGACCCCCCCCCCCTTGCTCCCCTCTCCCCTCTCTCGCTCTTCCTCTCTCCTCTCTCCTCTCCCTCTCTCCTTTCTCCTCTCTGCTCTCTCTTCTCCCCTTTCCCCTCTCCCCTCTCTCCTCTCTCTCTCTCCTCTGCCTCTCTCCTCTCCCTCTTCTCTCCTCCCTCTCCCTCTCTCTCCTCTCTCCTCTCTCCTCTCTCACCTCTCCCTCTCCCCTCTCCCCTCTCTCCTCTCTCTTCCCTTTCCCTTCCTCCCTTTACTGATCTCTTCTCTCTTTCTCTTTTTTTTCGTCTTCTCTCTTCTCGTTTCGTTTTATCGGTGTTGTTTGTTTTCTATATCTTCTCCAACTCCTTAACCCTTCTTCTTCTTCTCTTTTCATCATTCCCGATCGCTATTTCTCTTTTCCTTCCTTCTATCCCCTCCCTTTTTCCTTCTTCTCTCCCCTCCCTAACCCCCTCTACCTCACCCCTTTCCCCACTCCCCCCACCCATACCCTACCCATACCCCTTCTCCATTTCCCAACTCCCTAATACCTCACCCCCTTCCCCCTTTCCTTCCCCCACCCATACCCCCATCTACCTGCACCCCCAGCCCCCTTTCCCTCCCCTCCCCCCCCTTTACACCCCCTCCCTCCCCACCCCCATCTACCTCACCCCCCAGCCCCCTTTCCTGCCCCTCACCCCCCCCCTTTACCCCCCTCACCCTCACCCCACCCCATCTACCGGCCCCTTCTCTCATGAAGACTAATGGTCCAAGGTAGAGGTAGATTGCGCCTCGGCCTTTCTCGTAGATCTGGCTTGAGTGGTGGATTCGATGGCTTATTTCGCTTTTTTTTTCTTTTTTTTCCTTTTTTTTTGGGGGGGGGTAGGGGTGGGGGATTTTTTATTTTATTTTTTTTTTTTTTTTTGGTGGGGGTGAGATTTTCTGTTTTGTGGGAGGGGGATTTTTTTCTTTTTTTTTTTTTTTTTGAAGGGTCTTCTTCTCCTTTCCTGGGTGGTGGGGGATGGTGGGGGGTGGGGAGAGACGGGGGAGTGGGGGGGAGGTGTATTGGGGGTTTGTTGTTTTCTGTCGGTCTCTTTTCATTCTTACTTTATACTCTCTTATGATTTCTCTCATTCTGTATATGCTTATATATATATATATATATATATATATATATATATATATATATATATATATATATATATATATATATATATATATGTATATGATGTATATATGATATATGTATATTATATATGTATTATATATATGTATATTATATGTATATATATATGTATATATAT
>NW_020871533.1:15000-16126 GCF_003789085.1 Penaeus vannamei | reverse complement strand
GAAATGAGGAAAAAGAAAAGATGAGAAGAGAGAGAATGAGAAAAGAAAAACAAACAAACAGACAAAGACAGGACAGACACATACACACACACCAAGAAAGAAAAGAAATAAGAAAAAAAAAAGTTCAAAACCTAACTGTACTTGAAAATCAAAAACAGACTCCCTCTAAAGATATTCTTTGGAGCGGAAACTATTATCACTAAAGAAGATTAGAAACCCTGATGGACAAGATGGCGATTCTGTCTCAGCAATTTCACAAAACCGTAATACTCAACATCATGTTTATTTCGGTATTTTTTATATCAGCTATTTTTTCTTGTACTTTGGACCTTATTTTTTCTCTCTCTCTCTTTTGGCTTTTATTGTTGTAGGAATATTTTCGTTGATATTTTTTTTATTGATTTTGTTTTTTAATGTAATGTTTTGCTAATGTAGATGCATATAAATCTCATGGTATAAAGACGAATAACTAAAATTAAATAAATAAAGTAAAAAAAAAAAAAAAAAAATCATAATAGATAAAGCTAAATAAATAGATAAAATAACTAAAACCAAAAAAAAAAGAAAAAATTGTGGAATACCTGAACCAGAAAACACAATCACTCTATCGGAGTTAAAAAAATATATTTATTTTTCCTTTTTATTTTATTTATTTATTTATTTCCCCTCTTTTCGATATTAAATTTGATCTCGAATAGATTTAATTTCAAACCCTGTATGGTCAGATCCCCCCCCTCAGTCCGTCCTTCTGCTGTTCTTCATTCGTCTCTCTTCTTCTCTCCTTTCTTATCTCTCCCTTTATCACCAATCCTCTCTTACTTTATCCTTCTTTTCCTTTTTCTTTCATTCTTTCATTTTTCTTACCTCCTTTTTTATCTATATTTGTCATATTTTTTTTCTTTTTTTTCCAATTCTCCCTACTCCTCCTTTCATTCTGATTCTTCTCCTCTACCTCTGCTTTATCCCCTTCTTTTCCTCCATTTCATTCTTCTCTTTTTCCCATACACCCTTTTCTTCCTCTCTTTTTTCCCTTTCATTTTTCCTACTCTCATTCCCTTTCCCTATCTCTTTCCTTCATTTTATCCCCCTCTTTTTTATTTCTCTATCTCTTCTTTATTCCAGCTTC
>NW_020871533.1:0-10000 GCF_003789085.1 Penaeus vannamei | reverse complement strand
AACAACGCATATCCCACACGTCCCAACTACGCCAACGACAACGCTAAAAGAGCAAAATAATGACCCACGCCCATATACATACATCAAAAGGTGGCAGGTAGACAGGACGTTAATTATCATCCCACGTCAAGGGGCGTTATAGCAGAAGTGTCAGAGGTGAAGAAGCCTCCTTTAGGAAAACGGTAAGGACGTTGTTCTGACAAAATGACATTGTTATGAGCCAGGCCACTGCGCTCTCGTTCGCGTGTTTCGCCTAATGACCATTTGTACGGCCTTGTCTTGGGCTCAAAGGGGTCATTTATTATTCCCCTTTCTCGCTCGTTCTCTCGCTTTGCTTTGGTTCTCTTCTGGTTCTGTATCTGTTCGTTTGGCCTCTCTCCTTACTTCGCTTTCGGTTTCTGTCTATTTGTATGTCTGTCTGTTTATCTAGCTGGTTGAATGTCTGTCTGCCTGTTTCTGTGTCTGTCTCTTTCTCTGTCTGTCTCTCTGTCTGTCTGTCTCTCTCTGTCTGTCTGTCTGTCTCTCTCTCTCCCTCCCTCCTCCCTCCCTCCCTCTCTCTCTCTCTCTCTCTCTCCTCTCTCTCTCTCTCTCTCTCTCTCTCTCTCTTCTCTCTCTCTCTCTCTCTCTCTCTCTCTCTCTCTCTCTCTCTCTCTCATTCTCCATACTCCAATCATTTCGTATCTATTTTTTTTTTACTGTGTACCCTCTTTCCGATACTTGTCATATGTAACTGTTTATGTTCTCTCGTTTTTCCTGATATGCTAGGACATAAACACACACACACACATTATATCTCTGTGCTGGCAATGGTTTTTGATTGCTTTATACTGCGTCTCTGGATCTCATAATGGGGTGTGTGGCATAGAATTCATTACTGGTTTGTGTTTCTCTGTTTCTCTCTTCTCTTCCTCTGGTTTACATCTCTTTTTCTTCGTCTGCGTTTATTTCTTTATTTCTTATTGCTTTATTTATTTATTTCGCTTTTTATTTGTTGTCTCTCCTTCCATATCTCTCTCCCCTCCCCCCCCTTCCCCTTTTCTCTCTTTCTCTGTCACATACATTCTGTCACTCCCTCTTCCTTCCCTCTTTCTCTATCCCCCTCCCTCCCCCTTATACGCCACTTTCTCCCTTTCTTTGCCATCTCTTCCCTCTCTACCTCCCTCCCTCTCTTCCCTTACCTTGTCGTTTTTTTCTGTGTGTATCTTTCCCTTTTTTCTCTCATTCTTCTTACTCCAATAATTTCCTGTCTATCTTTTTTACTGTATACCCTCCCCGTCTTCCCCCTCTCTCCCTCCATCTCTCTCACATTTCCCTATCCATCATAACTCCTCCCTCCACTCCCTCCCCTGCACCTCCTTCCCCTCCCACCTCCTCCCACCTCCTTCCTCCCACTTCCTCCCTCCCCCTCCTACCTCTTTTCTCCCCTCCCCCTCCTCCACCTCCTCCCCCCTCCCCCTCCTCCTTCCCCCTCCACCCCTCCCTCCCTCCACCTCCCTCCCCTCTCCCCACCCCCGATCACTCTCGAACCCCCATCAGGAGCGAGATATCCTGTGCGTAATTGGCCGTTGGACCCATAACAGAGCAGTTCCTTCGTGTCGGCGCTGTGGAAATAATCCTTTTCCGCGCCCGCAGGATTCTTCATCAAGTGAGGATTATCGGGACCTGACCTGTGCAAACTTACGTGGTTTCTTTTGATGTTTTTGGCTGTTGTTGTTGTTGTTGGTTGATGTTTGGTGTTCTGTTTTGAGTGTTTTTGTTGAGGTCATTTTGTTTCATTTATTTTTTTCGAGGTTTTTTAAATTTTTGGTTCTTCCTTATTTATCTCTTTTCTTTCTCTTTTTTTATTTATCTTTATTTTCTTCTTTTCTGTTTTTCCCTCTTTTTTTTCTTCTTCCTTCTCTCCATCTATGTTCTTTTCTCCTCTTTTTTCTTTCTTTTTCTTTATGCATCTCTCTCACTTTCTCGTTTGTCTTTCCCCCCTTCTCCCTCTTTCTCTCCATTTTCTCTTTTCCTCCCCTCTTTCCATCTTTCTCTCTACTTACTCTCCTCCTCTTTCTCTCTTTTCCCTTCCTTTTCCCATTTCTCCATTTTCCTCTCTCTCTTTCTTCCTTTCTCCCTTTGTTTCTCTTTTTCTTCCTTTCTTTCTCTTCCTATTCCTCTTTTCTCTCTTACAGTCTAATTTCCCTCCTCTGTTTATTTTTTCCCTTTTCCCTTTCTCTCCTTTTTCCCTTTCTCCTTTCTCTCCATTCATCGTATTCAGATGAAAGAAGAATAAGAAATGAGAAAGATAGAAAGATTAACAACACACACAGACACACGCACACACAAACAAGCAAAAAACATACACACACTAATGAATGTTTTATTTGACAGCAAAATTGAGGTAAAAAAAAAAAAAAAATGGATCATGAATAGATCCCCCCCCCCCCCAAAAAAAAAAAAAAATAATCAAAATTATTTTTTTCCAAGTTTATAAGTAAGTTTTGTAAGTTTTCTGTCACCCGGACGGATAATAATTCAAATATCGTCCTTGTCTGCAAATTCAAAAAAAAAAAAAAAAAAAAAAACAAGCACGTCCAACCGTTTTTGTATTTCATGTTTTTTTTTTTCTTGTTCTTTCTTTCTTTCTTTAAGCTGCTGTCACAAAATATGCGTTTAACTCCAGAGGAAATGTAAAAAGAATTTCGCCGTGACAAGGGTCCTTCACGTAGCTTACGAATTGGTTTTACCAGATGATTCTCGGTGGTGACAGGGACAGCGAGAGGAGAAGAGAAGAGAGTACTTGAGGTCGCTTGCGAATCAGATGGCGGACTGGTGCTGTACTTGTATGCTGGAGAGTTGGGGTATACGTGGTACTGCCGTGGGAAAGAGCTGTTTCGGAGAGAAGGACGAGAGAATGTTAATCGAGATTGTCTGACACTCTCTGGGGTTATCTCTTTGAGTGCTGCGCGGGTTAGAGATAAAAAAAAACTTTAAACACAGTAGAATAAACATCATGTAGCCTGAAGGCGGGATGTTTCTGTTTCTCTTTTTCGTTCTTATCTTGTCTTTGGCGTAAGGCGGGGGGGAATCGGATGCGGTCTGGAGTAAGTTCTTGCCTTTTTCATATGTCTATACAGTTTTGATGTTCTAGGAGGAAAGGGTTTGGAGAATATGATTGGATGAAAGGGGGGGAGGAAGAGAGGATCGAGTGGTTCATACGGATCTCTGATCGGGTCGGGGGTTGAGTGTCCGTGTTGCGCTGGGGAGGCGGAGCTTGGGTTTTGTGTTTGTTTGTATGTAGGTAGATGTACTGTGTAGTGTCAGAAAGTGCAGTAGGGATGAGTGATATGAGAAGAGTAGAGAGAGCAGATCGATTGGATCTCTGAGTGTTTAGTATATGCCACTAATATTTATCTCCAATATTTTATTGTTTCTTTTTTTTTTTTTATTTTTTGTATTGATTTGTATAGATTGAATGATTTAATATTTGTGTTTTTATTTTTTTTTGTATTGTATTTTTTTTTGTAGTTTCTAATTATTTATTTATTTTTTTGTTCTTATTGTCTATTTTCTTTTATATTTTTAGATAGTCGCTGCTGGCCTCGGCGTTACTGAGAGGTTTCTGTCTGTCATGAGGGTGAGTCTGAGGATCGGAGTGAGAGGCCTGGTCGTCATGGAATCGTGGTGGGGTCGATCGTCGTGCATCAAGTCTCCGGGACTGAGGCGAGTGATAGAGAGGGGTGAGTTATCTCCGGTAAGTACGGTTAAAGAATAGGACTAAATAGAGGAAGATCAATAGGCTAAGCGTGGGAGTCTAGGAGGTGAGGGGAAAAAGACAGTAGAGAATTAGAGATAGATATTTCCTCTCTAATAGAAGAAAAATTAGGGTAGAAAAAGAATAGATCCACCGAATAGAGAGATGGAGAGAGAGGAGTAAATGGAGCATTAGATAAGAAGCTGAATAGAGAGAGAGAGGTAGAGATGAGAGGACTGTATTAATTTGAGCATGCTTTCTAATATGAGGGGTCTGATAGAAACACCAAAAAATTCTATGTGCCAGACAGAATAAATAATATAAGTTTTGCCCAGTGGGCGATTCATAGTAGAGATTATAATGATAGTCGATAGACTATCTAAGTAATGATTAGATGAAGGAAGAAGAGAGAGACAGGAGAGACAGACATGCAGACAGAACAGACAGAAAACAGATCTAAACGGAGGCAAGGGAAAAACAGGAGAAAGAGATACAGAGACAAAGAAAACAGAGGAGGACAAGGAAAAAAGATAGAGATTCCGATGACAGATGAACACAAAAACGTCAATAGACATATGAAAAGCAAGAGATACAGTAAGAGAGAGAAAGACAAAAGGAAAGAGGAAAATACAGAGCATCCTCGGAGTACTACAGAGAAATCTCTTCAACAACCAGGACAGAAGAAGAGAACAGAAGGTCAGACAACGCAGAGGCAAACAGCCAGTGCAGAAGACAGAAAGACAGACAAGAGACTAGACAGAGAGCAGACAAGACTCGTCTTCAGTCCTTCGCACAGATTGCAAGTATCGCGACAACTCTACAATCTTATTCGAAGCTTAGCGAATCGAGGTAAACCATTGTCTCAACGGCCCGGAAATTCTTTTTTACATTAATATTCCTCTGAGAGTTAAAACGCATATTTGTTCGTGGACGCAGACTTCTTTAATAAAATATAGTATTCATAAGTGTATAATTTCGGTTAAAAAATCAAAAAAGACAACAAGCGAAAAAAACAAACATCTGAATCAATAACAATCCGGTTGGAACGTGCTTCTTCTTCCTCGCTCTTTCCGTCTTTTCTTTTTTTCTTTTTTTTTTTTTTTTTTTTTTTGAATCTTGCAGACAGGAACGATATTTGATTTTATCCGTCGGATGAACAGGAAAACTAACAAAAACTTACTATAAACTTGGTAAAAATATTTGATTATTTCTCTTTCCTTTTTTTGGCGGGGGGGGAGATCAAATATTCTATTCTGCATTTTTTTTTTCTTTTTATAACCTCAATTTTGGCTGGTACAAAATAGTCAATCATCCCTACTTCATTAGTGTCTGTACTTGTTTTTTGCTTGTTATTGTGTAGTGCGTGTAACTGAATGTGTGTGCTAAAATCTTTCTTCCTATTTCTCATTTCTTCATATTATTTCTCTGAGGCGATGAAAATGAAGAGAAGGAGAAAGGAAAGAAGAGGAGAAGGGAAAATAAGACAAAAATAAACAGAGATAATTCTATGAGGGAAATTAAACGTCGTATTTTATTTAATCGTCTTCATCGTCGAAAGAGGGAATTAGGAATCAGAGCAGAAAGGAATGCAAAAGAGAATCACAAGTGGATAAAGGAAGAAAGAAGAGTCAGAAGGAAAATATCGAGACGGGAAGGAAGGAAAGAGAGAAAGAGGCAGGAGAGTAATTGTAAAGAAATGAGGAAAGGGAGGTGGAAATGAGAAAAGTGCGAGAGCAAAGAGGAGAGGGAAAGACACAAACGCAGAAAGTGAGAGAGAATGAATAAGAACTAAAAGAATAATGACGTGGCAGCATCAAGAAGAAATGGAGAAAGGAAGAAAAAAACAGAGCGAAGAACACTCAGAAAAAGGAAAATAAGATAATCAAAAAGAGAAAGAAGAGATAAATAATGAAGAACCAATTTAAAAACCTCGACAAAAAATAATGAAACAATGACCTCAGCCAAAACACTCACAAGAACACAAACAGTCAACAACAACAACACCAACAGCCCAAAATACCTCCATAAAAACCACGTAAGTTTTTGCACAGTCCAGCCTCGTCCCGATAATTCCTCACTTGAAAGAATCCTGCGCGGCCGCGGAAAAGGATTATTTCCAAGCCGCGGACACGACGCGAACTGCTCTGTTATGGGTCCAACGGCACTACGCACAGGATATTCGCTCCTGAATGGGGGTCGGAGTGAATCGGGTGGGGGAGAGGGAGGAGGTGGACGGAGAGGGAGGTGGTGGAGGGCGGAGGAGGAGGGGGAGGTGGGGGAGGAGGTGAGGAGAGGGGAGAAAGGGTGGAGGGGAGGGAGGAGTGGGAGGGAGAGGTGGAGGAGGTGGGAGGGAAGGAGGGTGCAGGGGAGGGAGTTGGAGGGAGGAGTATATGGATAGGAATGTGAGGAGATGGAGGAGACGAGGGGGGAAGACGGGGAGGGTATACAGTAAAAAAAGATAGACAGGAATTTGGAAGTAGGAATGAGAGAAAACAAGGGAAAGACTACACACAGAACGGACAAGGATAGGGAAGGGAGGGAGGGAAGAGCCCGGAGCAGAGATGGCAAGAAGGGCAGCAAAGTGGCTTATAAGGGGCGGAGGGAGGATAGAAAGAGGGCAAGAACCACGCTCAGAGTCGTGTCAGCTCGAACTCTATGTGAAGGAGAATGAGAGGAAGGGGGAAGGGGGGAGGAGAGAGATATCCTTCTGCCCAGGTCACGAGCCATCCCCATAGCGAAATACCTAAAACTCGTCAATCAATAATCTTCAATACTTACATTCAGCCCCATCATAATTGAGTATACCGATCAATTCACGCACTCGACATCAAGTCTCTCTCCATCATCTCAATCGTACGATGTAGTCAATCATGTCCCGTCGTCGTCCCACTCTATGTCGTCGCTCGTCTACGTCGTCTCCTCTCTGTAATCTCATTTCTCTATCTCTCACTCTGCGGAGGCGGGAGGGTCTTCCCCTCCCACCGAGATACGCCTCATCACGCTTCTTCTCTTCCCTGCCACACGCCAGCCGAGGGCCTTTCCTCCATCTAAACTTTCTCACAAACCCTTTATCCCTCCCCTTCCAACTCCTCCCTTCCCTTCCGTAACCAACCCTGTCGGCTTTTTTTTTTCTCCGC
Source organism: Penaeus vannamei (assembly GCF_003789085.1). Taxonomy (NCBI): domain Eukaryota; kingdom Metazoa; phylum Arthropoda; class Malacostraca; order Decapoda; family Penaeidae; genus Penaeus; species Penaeus vannamei. Next base: position 3,127 of record NW_020871533.1, on the reverse strand, counting down.
ATCCGTTACGTCCTCTCTCTCTCGTCTCTTTCCTCCCACTCGTCTCTCTCGCAGTCTCTCGTCTTTCACTTTCACTCTCTCTCTGCTCTCTCTCTCTCTCATCTCGTCTCTCTTCTCTCTCTCTCTCTCCTTCTCTCATCTCTCTCTCTTTCCCTCCAGCTCTCTCTCTCTCGTCTTCCCCTCTCTCTCTCTCTCTCTCTCTCTCTCTCTCTCTCTCTCTCTCTCTCTCTCTCCTGCTCTCTCTCTCTCTCTCTTCTCGTCGTCTCTTCTCTTCCTCACCTCCCCCCTTCTCTCGTCTTCTCTTCTCCCTCCCCCTTCTCTCCATCTAACTAACTTTTCACAAACCCTTTTCTCTCCCCTTCCACCCCCTCAAAAAAAAAAAAAAAAAAAAAGTTACCCCTCCTTCCCTTCCGTAACCAACCCTGTCGGCTTCTGTTGGGCGATGCACTGGTCCTTCACCCCTTGGGCAGGAAGAGCCTGGCGTCCCGGCGGAGGAAGAGGCTGGTTACGCTACGGGTCCCTACGGCTTGGCTTGCTCTCTCTCTTGGTTACTTGATACGGTGTTGATGGTCATGTGCTACACCGCGCGCAACACACACACACCATACACACACAACACACAACACACACACAAACATATGTAATATGTACATATAATACATATTCATACATACATACATATATGTATATGTATATGTATATGCATATGTATTATATATATGTATATATATATATATTATATATATATATATATATATTTATATATATATAATATATATATATATATATATATATATAAATATATAATATATATATATATATATATATATATATATATATATATATATGATGTATATATATATATATATTATATATATATATATATATATATATATATATATATATATATATATGTATGTATGTATGTATATATATACCACTATATATATATAATATATATATATATATATATATATATATTACACACACACACACCACACACACACAACACACACAACATCACACACACACACACACACACACACACACACACACACACACACACACACACACACACAACACACATATATATATACATATATACATATATATATATATATATATATATATATATATATATATATATATATATATATATATATATATATATATATATATACAATTTATGTGCGTGTGTGTGCATGTATGAATGTCGTTATATAGTTATATACAATTTTTGTTGCAGTTATAGTTGTAGTTATGCGTAACTGTAACAATAACAAGTAATAATATGATTCAGATCCGATGAAATCAACTCAGACAAGACTAAATTATATAACAGATATGTAATGAATATACTCACTCTTGGCTGATGAAATATACGAGTGTTGGAATCTCACCTGTAAGGAGAAGAATAAATGTTAAGCGTATATTCCAAAGAAATAAAAAGTAAACATGAAACTTTAAAAAGAAAAAAGATAAGAAATTGAAAATAAAATACAAAACAGAAGAAAATTAGATAAACAAAAACTAGAAAAAACAAAGATTTCATACAATAAAAAGAGTACGTATGAAATACAGACAGAGAAATAAAACTGATTTAAACCATCTATACATCAACTATACAGGAAGAGTAGTGTGTTATCAAAGGACTGATTGGTGGAAAAAAATATAGCAATAAAACTCGTAATTCCTTTGAATTTAGCTCAAGATTGAAAGAATTTGTGCTCTCTGAACCGTCACTTCAGTTAATGGAATCGGATGGATTGCGTCTATTTACTAATTGGCAACGATGGAGCGAAGGAGGGTGGGGGCAGGAGAAGGAGGGGGGGGTAGAGGGTAATAAGAAGAGGGAAAAGAGGAAGGGACGAAGGGAAAGGAGGGGAAGAGAGAAAGAAGGATAGAAGGGTGGAGGGAAGGGGGAAAGGAGGAAGGATAGAGAGGAGGGAAAGGAAGGGGGTATAAGGAGATGGAAGGAAGGGAAGAAGGGAGAGGAGGGGAAGAGAGAAAGAAGGATAGAAGGGTGGAGGGAAGGAGGGAAAGGAGGAGAGGTAAAGAGGAGGGAAAGAAGGAGAATGGAAGGAAGAAGAAGGGAAAGGAGGGGAAGGAGAAAGAAGGATAGAAGGGTGGAGGGAAGGAGGGAAAGGAGGAGAGACAAAGAGGAGGAAAGAAGGAGATGGAAGGAAGGGAAGAAGGGAAAGGAGGGGAAGAGAGAAAGAAGGATAGAAGGGTGGAGGGAAGGAGGGAAGGAGGAGAGGTAAAGAGGAGGGAAGGAAGGAGATGGAAGAAGGGAAGAAGGGAGAGGAGGGGAAGAGAGAAAGAAGGATAGAAGGGTGGAGGAAGGAGGGAAAGGAGGAGAGAGGCAAAGAGGAGGAAAAGAAGGAGATGGAAACAAGGGAAGAAGGGAAAAGGGGAAGGAAAAGAAGGATAGAAGGGTGGAGGGAAGGAAGGAAAGGAGGAAGGGGTAGAGAGGAGGGAAGGAAGGAGATGGAAGGAAGGGAAGAAGGGAGAGGAGGGGAAGGGAGAAGGAGGGATAGAAGGGGTGGAGGGAAAGGAAGGGGTAAGGAGGAGGGAAGGAAGAAGGAATAAGAAACGAAGGAGGTAGGAAGGTAAGGAGGGAAAGTAGAAAGAAAGGAGGGGGAGCGGAGATAAGAAGATAGAAACAATGAAGGAGCGAAGGGAGAGGAAGGGAAGGGAGGATAGAAGAATAGGAAGGGAAAGAAGGAGGGAATAGGAGAGGGAGCGAAAGGAAGGACGGGTAAGAAGATGGAGGGTAAGAATTTACGAAAGTAAGGAAAAATAGGAATATGATAATGTAGGAAAAATGAAGAGAATGAAAAGAGAGAAGGGGGAGGGGGATGCAGAGAGGGAGACAGAAGAAGGAACGGAGAGAAAAGGAACAATTTAATTGGTTAATCAGATAATTAGTTGCTTGTTTAATTGATCTGTTAATTATTTAATTAACTCATTAATTCATTTACCTGTTTAGTGATAAGGGCAATTAGGATCACAGATACAGCAATTGCGATGTTGCCTATGATGGCGATTATGACAATGATGATAACAATAAGGCATATATTTATGCACACACACACACACACACACACACCACACAACACACACCACA
>NW_020871532.1:22500-30697 GCF_003789085.1 Penaeus vannamei | reverse complement strand
ACGAGAAGTATTATTTTGTTGTCTGTAAGCATCTCAGAAGCGTTTTATATTTACTATTATTTTCTTTAAGGATAGATGAATAATATAATGAATATTATTAATGAAGTTGATCCTCGGCATGAGTAAAATGAGAATATAGACTCATGCCATTATAATAAGGTTGAATCCGCTTGAGTTTCAATAGATGTACAATAAGATTTCGTATAGGGACAATCGGATGCTCACGGATGGTGAATAGCTGATCCAAAATTTGATTCGGGACTAAATAGAGCGCCCAACGTGGGGCTCGAACCCACGACCCCGAGATTAAGAGTCTCGTGCTCTACCGACTGAGCTAGCCGGGCTACATGAAATTAAGACACGCACTCAAAAGATTTTAATTATGGACAATAGGTATAAAAGAATTCGTAAACTCTGGACTTTTTTCTTATCGCTTTGGAATGCATTTCATGTTTTGCATTGGTATTCTCATTTTTATCATCTAATGTGAATCTAATAGCTTTTATAAAATTTTATTTGTCGCATTCTGCATCAGTGGTTCCCCGATTGGCTGCTCCAAGATTCTACTGTGGAATCAAATCTGCGGATATAAGACACCAACATTTAATTACCATCGGTCGAACGAGTGGAAAAGACAGCTGCCATATGAACCCCCTTTTGGACGTCAGTCTCACCAAATATAACTAAAATCTTTATTTTCTTTGGTTTTTTGTTGCAGTTCTTCGTGGAGCAGGCGAAGGATGCTACAGAAAAGACCGAAAAAAACACATCTAAACATTTGGGAAAAAATATTACATCTATTTTAAGAGACAAGATCACAGTACGCAGCTAAAGTCGGCCTTGGGTTTCTGTTACGCTCCTAGTCGTTTTTTTCTGGAAATAAATGAATCACTCATAAATAATATTAATGAAAAAACAGTAAAGTAAATCATGAGCATTTAAAAGTATGTATGACATACTGCATGAATATGCTTACGTAAGTGTAATCACACAACATGTACATCTCCTTTTTTTTTTTTTTTTTTTTTTTTTTTTTTTTTTCTGTTACTGATTCTATTGGCTGTTCTCGATACAGTTACCCCTTAAGTATAGTTTCTTAAACCAAGACCATATTCATGGCTTTTAAGTATGTTCAGTTGGTTCCAGCAAGGACATTAAAGTTACAGAGAACTTTCATTCTTGATAACGTAGTGCATGACCTTAGCCAGTCAAATCAGGAAGTCAATAATTGGATCGACCAGGCAGCAGAAACCTTGAATACACACGATATAATATATGGAGGGTTTAGTGTCTGTGCAGAAGTACCTACGGCGTGCATTAAAATCATGACACTGCTAATTTTACTGTATGGAAACGAAACGTGAACTTGGAATCTCGACTTGATACCTTTGGAAAAAGATCTTGCATTAGTTAGCAGTATCACATGTCCACCCAACAAAAGCATCACGAGAATGGCATAGGATCAGTTACTTCCACAGTCTAAGACCTCCAACTCAGGCTAGACACACACTTGGCTTCACACAGATGACCCACCAAGTTTCTCCTCTAGAGACAACCCTAAATGGAGGAAGCCGGTGGTACGTCCTAAGAAATTTTGGAATATACAACTCGACCAAATCAGGAAGTAAAGATTTTTATTGTTTTTCTCTTGTCTTTCTAGGTATTCATCTCTTCATCTCCATCTCTGTAGTTCTTCCACTACTTTTATCTGAATGAACTTGTATCTTGAGAACTATTGATACTAAACTGATGAGCTTTTCGCAGAGGATCTCTAGAGCCTAATGATTTCTGCTGATAGTGAATGACTCCCAAATTTAGATCTAGAAATGTAAACAGAGCGCCCAACGTGGGGCTCGAACCCACGACCCCGAGATTAAGAGTCTCGTGCTCTACCGACTGAGCTAGCCGGGCTTAATAAATTCATATATAAGAAAAAAAAAAAAAAACAACTAATGCAAGATCCTTTTCCAAAAGCATAAAGTCAAGACCAAGTTCACGTTTCGTTCCATACCGTAAAACTAGCAATGTCAAGATTTTGAACGCACACAGTAGGTACTTCTGCACAGACACTAGTATCTCAATGTACTTTATCGTGTGTGTATTCATAGTTTCCGCTTCCAGGTCAATCCAATTATTGACTTCCTGATTTGACTGGCTATGGTCATGCACTATGTTATCAAGAGAAGTAAAGTTCTCTGAAACTTTAATGTCCTTGCTGGAATTACCAACTGAATATATTCTTTTTAGAAGTCCATGAATATGGTCTTGGTTTAACAGAGTAGACTTAAGGGGTAAATGCATCGAGAACAGCCAATAGAATCTCAGTACCAGACAAAAAAAAAAAAAAAAAAAAAAAAAAAAAAAAAAAAAAAAAAAAAAAAAAAAAACATCGGAGATATACGTGTATATGTGATTACACCTACGTAAGCATACTAATATGCAGTATGTCATAATGACTGTTAAATGTACATAATTTGCTTTACTGCTTTTTTATTATTTATTTGTGAACTCATTTACTGCCAAACAAACGACCAGGAGCGTGACAGAAACCCAAGGCCGACTTAAGCTGCGTACTGTTCGTGTATCTTATAATAGATGTAATAGATGTAAATATGTTTAAATGTGTTTTTTTCGTAGTCCTTTTTGTGGCATCCTTCGCCTGCTCCACGAAGAATTGTAACAAAACCAACAAGAAATTAAAGATTTTAGCTATATTTGGTGAGAATGAAATCCAAAAGGGGGTTCATATGGTGCAGCTGTCTTTTCCACTCGTTCGACCCGATGGTAATTAAATGTTGGTGTCTTATATCCGCAGATTTGACTCCACAGTAGAATCTTGGAGCAGCCAATCTGCAAACCACTGATGTAGAATGCGACAAGTAAAATGAGATCAAAGCTAAAAGATTCAAATTAGATGATGAAAATGTAGAATATAGATACAAAACATGAAATGCATTCCAAAGAGATAAGAAAAAAGTCCAGATGGACGAAATAGGTAGCTTACAGTACTGAGTTACAAACTCTTCTATACCTTTTGTTCATAATTAAAATCTTTTGAGTGCGTATCTTAATTTCATGTAGCCCGGCTAGCTCAGTCGGTAGAGCACGAGACTCTTAATCTCGGGGTCGTGGGTTCGAGCCCCACGTTGGGCGCTCTATTTAGTCCCGAATCAAATTTGGGTCAGCTATTCACCATCCGTGAGCATCCGACTGTTCCAATACGAAAGCTGATTGTATATCTATTGAAACAAGTGGATTCAACCTTATTATAATGGTATGAGTGTTTATTCTCATTTTAATTGCTCATGCTGAGGATCAACTTCCTTATTCATTATTATTCATCTATCCCCAAAGAAAATAATAATAAATAAAACGCTTCTGAGCTTCTTACAGACAATAAAAAATACTTTTTTCCCCCCTCTCTCAAAAGGACACCGCAAAACACGTTACAAGTGACCCGTCCAGTGAGGCGGGTCCTCCGTGACACTGTGATTCCAGACACACGATCAAATGGTCAAGGGAGTGACAAACAATCAAGAGCGAGTTTAGAAATTTAAATGTCGTTTTGTTGTCTGAAAAAAAAAATATTAACCGAAGATTTTTAAGATTAGGAAACTTCATAGTAGAACAGGTGGTTCGCTGAATGTTATGTTCTGTGACAAGCTTCTTCAATACCTTTGTCTACAATACAGATTGTTAAAAAGTTATACTTAGTAATACATTTTTTGGTTATTTAAAACACCAAGCCCGGCTAGCTCAGTCGGTAGAGCACGAGACTCTTAATCTCGGGGTCGTGGGTTCGAGCCCCACGTTGGGCGCTCTATTTGGTCTTCCGGATCAAAAATGGGCCAGCCATTTACCACCTGGAAGTATCTTTTTGTTTCTCGATAAACCCAGCCGTAAAGCTCTTTTTCATTAGCAAGTTAACTTAAGTCAACATAATAGTTCTTAGAATTCTTTGCTAGTGTATGTGCCTTTTGTGGGTGATTTGGTTAAGTCATAGCAACTGAAGATGCATAAGGAAGAAGCCAGTAAGTTGGCTGACTTGGAAGAGGTTGCATGGTTCACTCTTCTCATTATGCTGAATTTTTACTCAAGTTCAATGACAACGTTGTGAAGATGCATATGAAGATTTCATAACTAATATTGAAAGAGTAGTTAATAGTAATATAACTGATTTTATCACTATTCTTTTCGATATCTATATCATTACCTTCAAAAGGATAAAAATAAGGAAAATTAAGAGAAAAGGATGAGTCATAACAAGACACAATTGGTTCATGTTGGTTCTGTATTGCATGGCTTTTGGTAGAACCAATTTGAATACATGATAAATTACCCTCATTCAGTTCGTAGTCCAGAATGCTTGTCGCAGAATTATGACTCGTATCCTGTATAGTCTGCTTGAGATTTATTACGCATGCATAAATATTGCAACACATGGAGTAATCTATTTAAAGATGTCATAATCTGTTATAAAGATTACAATACCGATTAGAAAAGTTAGGTTATTTTAGGAAAAATTTTTTCCATAAATTTTCCTTACTAAAAATGGTTTTACATCAATTAATCAAATGTATATAATACACGTTCTGTTTCACAATTAGCATTTTTCTTTCATATTCAGCTTCATACATGCCTTTCGCCAATGTAAATAAAATTTGCAGACCAGATTCCGTTTAAAGCACTGGATCTGGGAATTTGTTAAATTTTCCCCTTTCTTTCTTTTTATATCTTCTAACTTTTGTGGCAAGAAAACTGTAACTATTAGCCTGGCCATCACGCGGAGTTTTGTCATTCTTTACTGCCTCAGCAATGCCATTCAACTGATTAAATCATGTCACACTTAATTTCACATGATATCCGTTTCTGCCTTTAAAGTGCGGACTGTTACCCAAATAAATCTACATCGAATGGCAAATTTGTTCCAAGTTGAACGCTGAACAATGTTCATTGCAACAAATATAGAAAAAGTATAAGAATGTATATCTACTGCGCACATATACATGTATTTCCAACGGAGATATAGTCGAAACCGGTCAAATGCAGTACATCTCGCTGTGATTTATTCTTTTTCATACCTTTTTCTATATTATTCCAAGCTACTGCAAATGTTATATCCTTTCGATACTGTACTGGAAATATCCTCATAATACTACGGTATAAATGGAATCAACAAAATATAATTACACATGCATCTGCAGAATAACTGCAATGTAGATCATCGACATTCTCTGTTGAAATATAAATAAAAAACAAAGTTTGTCACAGAACAATTATAATATTATCAGATTTTTTTTTTTATTTTCTTATTTTCACATTTTGATAGAAGGCAATAAAACTAAGAATACTTTACATTATTAAGGTAATTTTCGTCTGGAGCTTATAATATCAATTGATATCTGAAGTATGGAAATATCCGTGTGACATTATTCACGCATACAATAAGACTAGATTGTACGCGTTGGTGAGCACCTGGTCCAAATATACGGCTGGTGGACTAAATAGAGCGCCCAACGTGGGGCTCGAACCCACGACCCCGAGATTAAGAGTCTCGTGCTCTACCGACTGAGCTAGCCGGGCATATAAGAATTGACTTTTGCAGTCAATAGTTTCTTGCAAGTTTTAAATCTTATTTTTCGCAAAAAAAAAAAAAAAAAAAAAAAAAAAAATAAAAAATCGATATTTTGACCTAACTGATTTTGATTATATTCATCACTAATTGATTAAAACTATAAATTAACCATTATTTGGCGTATCAGTGATACTACCATATCGGTTTTTAACTCAACATGCTAGCTGTCATAAGAAGCTGATAGTTATTCTAACCTACACAAACGGGAGAATAAAGATAATCTAAGGCGAGCCGCATTGTATGATTTCTGTAGAAACCAAATTAGATATAAGAAGTTTGTCGTAGGTATGACTTAGGATGCGCTGCTAAAGGAAGGAATAGCAAGCATTCGCCTTTATTCTGTTATCGTCTCTTTTGTCTTTTAATGCGGATTTCGTTTGGTGAAGTTCAGGAGTATTATCTGTTCCTTTACTGACTGCAGTAGTTTGTTATAATCATTAGTATTATAATGATAATCATTATATTCTAGTCGAATAATACTTCGTTTGGTGAAATGTTGCTGATGTTGAACTCTTGTTCAAATTAGTTAACAGATCTAATCACATTTGCGTTTTTTTTTTTTTTTTTTTTTTAATATTCCATCTCATCCTTTCGTGAGACTTTTTGCGTCTTGCAAAACTGCAGTGCAGCTGACATCACCACACCGACGCGACAGAAGTACCATAAGATTGGCTCAGATTTTCTTTCTTTTATCCAATTAGAAAAACTAATTGCGCCTTCATGTTCAGTTCCCTCCTTAAGGTCGAAAGCAATACTGGCTAAATTTTCTGGAGAACGCACTAACTGTTGGAGGAAGGCCCTTAGGAAGCCAAGCTACCGGGCCCCCAGACCTAAGGATCCGCCCTAGGATAAAAGGAAGCATTGGGAGAGCGTGCGATTCAGATAGGAAAATTCAAGTTAATATGGTCTTATAAATTCTGTTTTATGTAAAATGCTTGTTTACTACAAGTGGCAGAGAGCGCCTATGTGTAAGTCTGTGAGTGTGTGATGCCTGCGTCCACACTGTCCAGATATAGGTAGATGTGTGTATATGCCTGTGCGCGTGTATGCATGTGCGTCTAAATAACTGTGCTTATGAAAATACTTGCTTGAATGTGCTATGAGTATATAAGAATATGAAAATGTATGCTATACATATACATACTACATGTGCATATGATTACCTATAAATGTAATTGTATTTTTATTGCTTTTCTGGACTTTCGCTTTCCCTTCATTCTCATGTACTTTAATTTTCCCTTTTCTACACGCCGTCCTTTTTCATCTTCGTCCGAGATAATATTTTCGCAAGCTGTTTCTTCGCTTTCTTTTTTTTCTCTATTTTCGTCTCTTTGTTCTCTCTCTCCGAGTCTATTTCATTTATTTTGCCTTCTCGCTCGTTCCCTTTCATGTTCCCTTGCATCTTTGCTTGGGCAAAACTAAACCAAACATGCATGAAATGATATGAGCAAACATTTATGCACATCAGTTTCGTGTGCAATATTCGTTAAATGCGACTTAAATCAACTTAATTCCATTGCTGGCTCTACCACGATGAGCTTTTCGTCAGGTTTTGTCAGGGGCCAAACAGGTGCCTACGGACGGTGAGCGGTTGGCCCGAATAGACACAGCGGACTAAACAGAACGCCCATTAAGAGACTCGTGCTCTACCGACTGAGTTAGTAGAGGGAAATTCATTAAATATTTCTGTCCGTGACCGAAGGTTGAACGTGCATTTATTATAGTATTTTTGAGATCCTTAGATCTGTTCACTGCTGAATATGCGATGGAGCATTATTTTTCTCAGTATGAAACAAATCATAAACATAACCGACTACAGATTAGAAACATATAAATTATTTTTTACTCGGAAGTACGCCGACATATATACGTACATACAAACATGTGTGAGTATATATACAACATTCGTAGTATATACATGTATGTATATATATATGTTAATGCATGTATGTATTTACATGTATATACTAAGATATATATGCACACATACACACACATATATGTACACCACACACACACACACACACACACACACACACACACAATATACATATAATATATATATATATATATATATATATACATATTACACATATACATATGTGTGTGTGTGTGTGTGTGCCTAGATATATACGTCGGAAAGGCAAAGTCGCAGTTTATATACTGAGCGGAGGCTACAGACGCTATCTACTAGAACGTTTGGTATTAGGTCATGGTTGATTGGCGTCGCCCATAGCAGCTTTCAAGGAGAAACTACTGATTTTGAGTATTACATTTCTACCTAATTCCTAAGCATATGTTACCAGGTCCAACCATATGTTTGGAAGCCTAAATATAGCGCCCAACGTGGGGCTCGAACCCACGACCCCGAGATTAAGAGTCTCGTGCTCTACCGACTGAGCTAGCCGGGCTTACATAGAAAAATAGAACTTCAGTGTTTCTGATGTTTGCAAAGGTTTTAAGAGAAAGAGAAATAAGTGAAGCCCGAGTTTCCACCAAGAATGCCTGTGGTATTTTTAAAACCAAAGATAGCTTAGTATAGCTAGTAATTTGGCATAGTTA
>NW_020871532.1:5000-12500 GCF_003789085.1 Penaeus vannamei | reverse complement strand
TTTGTTTCTTTGTCTCCTCGGAAAACATTTATCAAACGAAATCACTCTTGTGTTTCGCAGCTTTAAAAAAACTTAAAAAAACACCAGTTTATCATTGTCTTTAAAAAGGTTGATTAAGTTAATGGGAATTTCAAAGCATGATAAGTCTAGATTCATTTTCTCGAGTTTTTGTATATACCATGATCTTGGTTCTTGATATATATATATATATATATATATATATATATATATATATATATATATATATTCATATTTACTTTACTTCAATCAATCTGTTATTCATTACTATTGGAGGGTTTCAGATTTGAGATCTTGTAAGAATATAATTAGACGATGCAAGTACACAAAATGAAAATGAAATATATGGATTATATGCCATATACTTTATATATCATATATGTATTATTATTACATATTGGTATATTAGCCTATTACCGTCTTTTCCGGTGGCAATTCGGGTGTCCCGCGCCGTGCAGCGACACCCAAAAACTGTCTCGTGAGTCGTGATCGGAGGCGAGACACGTCGCTAAGCTCCTCCCACTTCTATGACGTAATCGGAATGGCAGCGGTTGACGGTTTGCTGTTTTATTATAATTGTTTTTTTTCTCGACTGGTACATAGTATTTTGGAATATAATATCCTAGATGCCTTTTAACATTTTTTCTTGGGTTTTGCTATGTTCCATATATCGAATATAAGTTCGTTTATGCTTGAAAATAATTAAGGTAGGAGGAATGCATCTGGCAACTCGATAGATGTCTACCACCTACTCGCGTTTGCCGTAACCGTTGGAAAAGACATATTGCCTTTGTTGATACAGATATCTCATAGTATCATATTTCTTCTACCTTAAATAAAATCCAAATACAAAACATATATAGAACAATTGATAAATCATACAGATTTTTATTTTTTATTATTATTTTTTTTATCGACATATAGGCCTACCTTTGAGTTGCTGTCATACATATCTACCGTTACCAATAAGATCATTACCATCAACGTAAATAAGCTTCATCTCATCATACATTCATCAAGAACAATATACACAAACATGCACGTACATCTACAAACACAGACGTACATATACCAATAAAAAACACACACACACACAAAAAAACGTACATATACAAACACACATACATTCAAAACCACACCACACACGCACACACACACACACACACACACACACACACACACACACACACACACACACACACACACACACACACACACACAAACACACAACACACACACACACACACACACACCACACACACACACACACACACACAACACTCTCCCCCCCCCACACACATGCACGAACACCCCCCCCCCAAGTAACCACCGTCACCCACTAGCCTCGCCGCGGGAAGCATATTCCTCCGCGCGCGCCGTAACTCGCAAAAAGCGCGGGAACGTCAAGCGAATTCAAAATATTTTTCTTGCCGTTGAGTTCAACCACTTTATATTTTTCGAGGTCCGCCACTTCTGCAGGAGGAGGGAGGATGGGAGGGGAGGGGAGGGAGGATGGGTGGCTGAAGGGGAGGGAAGGGTGGGAGGAAGGGGAGGAAGGGAGGGAGGAAGAAAGGAATGAGAGAGAGAGAGAGAGAGAGAGAGAGAGAGAGAGAGAGAGAGAGAGAGAGAGAGAGAGAGAGAGAGAGAGAGGGAGAGAGAGAGAGAGAACTAGAAATAAAGACACAAGTAACCCACTTAAGACACTGAGCAACTCCCTCTCCCCCCTTTCCTCCCCCCATCCCCGCTAGCCACCTTATATCAACCTCCCCATCCCCCCCCCCCGCTGGCCACCTTAAACGGGGAGCACAATTTCACAAACCCGGTCGAGAGTCGTCGTTGAAGTAGCTCTAGGTTATAGCCGACGCCAATAACCCCTCCCCCTCCCCTCCCCTCCTCTCAACCCCTCACTGTCCACTCCTATCCCCCTTACCCACCACACCCCTTTCCCTAACCTTCTTCCACCCCTTCCCCATCACTACCCACTCCTTCCCCTCCCACCCCTCCTCACACACGCCCTTCCTCTCCCCCCATCTCCACACACCCCTCTCCCTACCCTTTCTTCCTCCCCCCCCATCACTACCCACTCCTTCTCTTCTCCTCCACACGCCCCCTCCCTACCTTTCTTCCACCCTCCCACCCTCCTTAACACGCCCACTTCTCCCCTCCCTCTCCAACCCGACTCGCCCCCCCCCCTCCTCCACACGCCCGAAACCCGAACAAATCACGCCGACAGGACTACAAGAAAAACACACTCTTGTATCATAGGAGGGCGAGAAGGAGGAAAAAGGTGGGGGGGCGGGGGGGGGTGAGACCGCCCATCGCCCCCGCCGCCCACTCCTGCCGCCCGCGCCCGTCGCCTGGATGGATCTACAACCGAAAGGGACGAATTGCCTTCACTGGGTGGGTGGGTGGGGTGGGGTGGGGGGGGTAAGGGTAAGAGGGGGTGGTGGTGACGTAGGAGTAAAGGATGAGAGGTTTGGGGAAAGGGGGTTGTGAGGGAGGGGGAGATGTGGGGAATTTCGGGAAGGGTGGGTTTGGGTGGGTGGGGTTAGAAAGGTGGGTTGGGGTGGGTTGGAGGTGGTTGGGAAAGGGTAGGTGTGGGTGGGGATTTCGGAAGATGGGTTGGAAGGTGGGTTAGAGGGGGGATGAGGTTAGGAGAGGTGGATGGGGTGGGTTGGAGGTGGGTTGGAAGGGTAGTTTGGTTTGGAGACGAGGTCGGGAAGGGTAGGTTGTGGTCGAGAGGGGGATGAGGTTAGGAAAGGTGGGTTGGAGGTGGGTTGGGTGGGTTTGGGGAGGATAGGGAAAGGTAGAAAAGTGGGGACGGGGTAAATGGGAAGTTGAGGGTTGGGGATTGAGAGAACAGTAGAATCGAAGCCAGGAAAATAAAGAAGAGAGAAAAGATAAAAAAAAACATTGCACTGACCATTACAAACCATGCAAACGACAAACCAGAAAAAAAATGCAATAAACGAACCACCATTTTTCCGGCAATAAACGAACACCACCGTTTTTCCGGCAAGTGCTTATCCCATACCTTCAATAATCCGGAAACCCGAATTTCCCGAGAATGCCAGTCCGTCTGCTGTAGTTTGCTTACCTTAACCGATCCCATGATGAAGTTGTTTCATTAGATTCTAGAATAGTTTGCAATTGTTATCATAGGATCTGCCTTGGTTCAGCAGACACGTAATATAGCGAGGTCCTGGTTAATTTGTATGCATGTTTGTAGGTCTTTACCTGCCTATCTGTCTGTCTGTCTATCTTTTATATATATATGAAATATTTACCCGAGAGAGAGAGGGAGGGAGGAGGGAGAGAGAGAGAGAGAGAGAGAGAGAGAGAGAGAGGAGAGAGAGAGAGAGGAGAAGAGAGAGAGAGAGAGAGAGAGAGAGAGAGAGAGAGAGAGAGAGGGAGAGAGAGAGAGAAGATGAGATGATAGATAAATAATAGATAGGAAGGGATAAGTAGAATAGAGAGATAGAAGAGATGAGAGAGAGAAGAGAGAGAGAGAGAGAGAGAGAGAGAGAGAGAAAGAGAGAGAGAGGCAGACTGACAGACCGACAAACAGACAATACAACATATAAAGGAGGACTTACCATTTCATCCTTTGGACATGTTTTCGTATTTCACTTAAATGTAATAACATTTTCCAGTAAAACTTCCCCTAGTAAATTGTTCTTATAGTGGCCAAAATTTAGCCCAATGATAGGAATCAAAGAGACAAGAATTTCATTAGTTAAACAATAGGAAATCTGATTCCATTACTGACCTTTTTTCCTTAAATTTTGAACAGGAATGCTGCTAAGATTCATGGCTTGATTTCCGTTCATTGTTTGAAGTCACCTTGTTCACGTTGTTCTTCAGGTTCAGATGAACAAATGAGTTTACTTGTTGCCTGTGGTCTTGACTTTTTTGTATGTTTTTTTGTTTTGTTTCTCTTTCTTGTGCGAAGAAAGAGAGGTGAGGGAGGAAGAGGGAGAGGGGTGATTTTGGGAGAGGGAGAGGGAGAGGGAGGAGGGAAGAGGGAGAGGGAGAGGAGAGGGAGAGGGGAGAGGAGAAGGAGGGAGAGAGAAGAGAGAGAGAGAGAGAGAGAGAGAAAAGAGAGAGAGAGAGAGAGAAGAGAGAGAGAGAGAGAGAGAGAGAGAGAGAGAGAGAGAGAGAGAGAGAGAGAGAGAGAGAGAGAGAGAGAAAGAGAAAGAGAAAAGAGAAAGAGAAAGAGAAAGAAAGAAAGAGAAGAGAAAAGAAAGAGAAAGAGAAAAGAGAAAGATGAAGAGAGAAAGAAAGAGAGAGAAGAGATTTAATACATTACAAAATGTTAGAATAGTCAAACACGGCCAAATGACTGATCTCAAAAAAATAAATACCCCAAAAAAGTTCAAAATGCCAAATACCCAAAAAGTTCAAAATGCGCAAATAACAAAAAAATTCAAAATGCCAATAACCCAAAAAAGTATTCAAAATAACCAAAATACCCAAATCCTAAAATGTCCGAAAGAATTAATTACCAAATCTCAACGCGTGATCAAAAAATATTAACATCAGCCAACCTCAAGACTCACTAAATCCATAAGCTACGTGCCGAGAAGAAGGGAGAGAAGAGAGGAGAAGAGAGAGAGAGAAATTGTAGAGGAGAGAGGAGAAGAAGAGAGAGAGAGAGAGGAGAGAGAGAGAGAAGAGAGAGAGAGAGAGAGAGAGGAGAGAGAGAGAACAGAGAGAAGAGAGAGAGAGAAGAGAGAAGAGAGAGAGAGAGAGAGAGAAGAGAGAAGAGAGAGAGAGAAGAGGAGAGAGAGGAGAGAGAAAGAGAAAGAGAAAAGAGGGAGAGAAGAGAGAAAGAGAAAGAGAAAGAGAAGAGAAAGAGAGAGAGAGAGAGAGAGCGCTGGCGCACTTAGTATGCGAATTGCAAAAACCTTCGAGAAAATTGAATGCAACAGAAGGAATACTAATGCTGCAAGACTTATTTGGGATCATGCAACGAGGAAAGATTCGAAGGAATGTGAATATATAAACCAAACATTCTAAGTCACTTGGGAAAACAAATGGTGTTTTGGAAATTTTTATTTTGACGGCTGTTTAAGAAATTGTTGATTATATTTTGCGTTGATTTTTAAAATGATTTATATCTGATTTATCGTCGAAGTATGAATAATTGGGATTTTTATTCGGTAAAGCACAAAAAAGTATAACGTATTTATTCGTTAATGCAAAAATAATTCATAACATTTATTCGGTGGAACACAAAATATAGCTTTTGCTGGCTAAGGACAAGATAATTCCTTCTTTGCTTGAGGAACAAATCCCTCCCGTCAAAAAAAAGGAAGAAGAAAGAACGAAGATAAAAAAAAAAAAAAGCAAAAAAGAAGAAAGAAAGAAAGAAAGAAAGAAAGATTTGAAAAATGCAAAAAAGAAAAAAAAAAATGCAAAAGAGAAGAAAAAAAAAAATCCAAAAACGAAGAAAAAAAAATGCAAAGGAGAAGAGAGAGAGGAGAGAAGAGAGAGAGAGAGAGAGAGAGAGAGAGAGAGAGAGAGAGAGAGAGAGAGAGAAGGAAGAGAGAAGAGAGAACAGAGAAAGAAAGAAAGAAAAAAAGAAAGAAATAAAAAAGAAGAAGAAGAAGAAAAAGAAAAATATTCAACTTCTTGTAACTGCATCTGTGGCAAACTTTCGACAAACATGAGAAGATTTCAACGCGAGAAAATTGTGTTTGCAACTGGTGGCCTCCGTCGCCGATTTCCTGGAAGCATGCAACCGTTTTGTGCGACGTGAGTCTGAATTGCAGAAACCAGAGCATAATAGTTGTGGTGAAGTCATGTCATCGCTTTTGAAAGGGTTGAAGAGGTCAGACGTGATGGTTGTAATGATGTCATGTCATTGATATTGCAAGGGTTATGGTTGACATGATAGTTTGATGTCATGTCATCGCTATTGGAAAGGGTTGGACGTCAGACGTGATGGGTTGCAATGATGTCATGTAATGTCATGTCATTGATATTGCAAGGGGGTAAGGTCAGACATGATAGTTGTAATGTCATTCATTTGATATTGCAAGGGTTGAAGACGTCAGACGTGATGGTTGCAATGATGTCATGTAATGTCATGTCATTGATATTGCAAGGGGTAAGGTCAGACATGATAGTTGTAATGTCATGTCATTGATATTTGCAAGGGTTGAAGACGTCAGACGTGATGGTTGCAATGATGTATGTAATGTCATGTCATTGAATATTGCAAGGGTTAAGGTCAGACATGATAGTTGTGATGTCATGTCATTGATATTGCAAGGGTTGAAGACGTCAGACGTGATGGTTGCAATGATGTCATGTAATGTCATGTCATTGATATTGCAGGGGTAAGGTCAGACATGATTAGTTGTTAATGTCATCGTCATGAAATATTGCAAGGGTTGGAAGACGTAGACGTGATGGTTGCAATGATGTCATGTAATGTCATGTCATTGATATTGCAAGGGGTAAGGTCAGACATGATAGTTGTAATGTCATGTCATTGATATTGCTAGGGTTATGGTCTGACATAATAGTTGTGGTGAAGTCATGTCATCGCTATTGAAAGGGTTGAAGAGGTCAGACATGATGGTTGTAATGTCATGTCATCGTTATTGCAAGGGTTAAGGTCAGACATGATAGTGTAATGTCCATGTCATCGCTATTTGAAAGGGTTGAAGAGATAGACGTGATGGTTGTAACTGTCATGTCATCGTTATTGAAAAGGGTTGAAGAGGTCAGACATGTGTAATGAAGTCATGTCATCGTTTATTTGCAAGGGTAAGGTCAGACGTGATAGTTGTGATGATCATTCATCGCTATTGAAAGGGTTGAAGAGGTCAGACGTGATGGTTTGCAATGATGTCATGTCATTGATATTGCAAGGGTTATGGTCAGACATGATGGTTGTAATGTCATGTCATCGTTATTGAAAGGGTTGAAGAGGTCAGACATGTGTAATGAAGTCATGTCATCCTTATTGAAAGGGTTAAGGTCAGACATGATAGTTGTAATGTCACGTCATCGGCATTGCAAGAGTTAAGAAGTTACTGAGACTTATGGAGCATTAAACAAGAAATGGCAACATTATATCGAGAAAAGACATTAAAACTTTTTTTTAGTATCTATAACCAGACCTTAAAAATGAAAGAAAACGAAGATAAAAATATATATTTTTTGGATCGGGATTTTATGAGGATAAATATTGTGGATCTTTATAGCGTGATATGGTGTGATTACAGTGACAGTGTCATGCAAAGTGTCAAAGCGTTTCATGTTATGAGGCAATTGATAATTCCCAATAATAATCTGTTTTATTGTGTGACATACTTGCCGGTAGCATCATATGGTATAATGAATACTACTACTACTGATGATTATATTAGTAAAAATGATAATTTTAATGATAATAAAGATTATAATAACCATAAAAATAATGATAATGATAAAAAAGACATGGAGAATGAAAAGGATATTGAAAACGAT
>NW_020871531.1:0-16838 GCF_003789085.1 Penaeus vannamei | reverse complement strand
TAATAGCAAGCCGCCGCACTGTGGAGATGGCGTTGAATCTCTTGCTGTTGAGATTCATCTGCCTGGGGGTCCTTTAAAAATATATTACGTATATAGCAAACCACTGTGTGAGAGCTTAGATTTAAACCAGGTCTGTGCTACCGCAGCACAAGCCCAAGTGATCATAGGGGGAGACTTCAATGCACATATATCCATGCTGAATTCCCGCAAAAGGCCGAACGCGACAGGCATTCATATAGCAGAAGTGCTTGAAACATTCCCAGAGATCGCTCTTCTCAACACTTAAGAACCAACGCACGTGAGGGGAGGGGTCCTAGACCTTACCTTTGCCACGGCAACAATTGTGAAGAGAATTCGGTGGTGTTGATGATACGGTTACTAGTGATCACTACGGCATAGTCACCACCCCATGGATGCAGGACCAGCCAAAGACCACATCACATTCCCAAATGGAAAACAGACAAGGCCAACTGGTTAGCCTTCCGGGAAGGCTTGGCCCGATGTCTGAGAGACAATGAACCCAACAGTAATGAAAATGTGGATGTGCTAGAGGCAAGGCTAATCCAGGCCATAAATCAGGCAGCCTCACAGACCATCCCCAAAACTCGCCCATGGTCCAGAACTCACAAAGACGTCTGGTACTATAATGACGAAATCAAAGAGGTCAACCACAGGGTCAATATGTGCAGAAAAAAATTTCCGATGGCAAAGAACTCCCGACAATCTGGCCCTGTTGAGGGAAGCTGTTGCAGATGCCAAGGAAACTGCCAATAGAGTAAGGCAGGAAAAATGGCTGGAATGGTGCCAGACTTTTGGAAACCAGACCAGCCTTACAGAGTTGTGGAAACGGGTCAGGCAAGCGACAAGCCGCCAAGCCCCGAATGCACTCATCATGATCACAGTCAGAGGCTAACAGATTGGTGCTTGAGTTCTCAGCTAGAACCAGCAGCAACAACCTGCCTCCAGTGATGAGGGAATAACAACAAAACTTAAATCCAGGAAGACTTGCTCTCATCAGAGACAAGGCACTCGAACCCGATGACACGGATGCCTTGTTCTCCCTAGGGGAACTAAGAAAGTCATACAAAACCAAACTTCTGGATCAGCACCGGAAGTTGATGGAACTCCCACCCCATCATTTCGCATTTAGGCCTGGCAGGAGAACTTGCATTCTTGCAGGTTATCAGGCAACCGCCACGGTGCCCCAGAGCTGGAAACAAGCCACAATAGTTCCCATCCCAAAACCAAAGGAGTCTGGCAAGTACCGTCCATCTCTCTTCAGCTGCCTGTGAAAACAGCTGAGAAGATGGTACTCAACAGGCTCCGATGAAAGACGGGCCCCCGTCATGAACACCTGCACGGGTTCACAAGGGTAAGACACTGCACACAGCATTTCCACACTCTGAAACACAATCTGCACCTCGCCCGCCGTGGCTGTCTTCCTAGACCTGGAGAAGGCTTTTGAATTGGCAAGCCCCACTTGCCATTCAAGAGACCCTAATTCCACAAAGAAGTCAAAGGCAACTCTTGGCCTGGATAGCTGACTATTTTTAAAAATAGGTCAGCAAATGTCAGATTTCAAGGCCACCTCTCGCAGCACATGCCACTTGAAAATGGAACTCCTCAGGGGTAGGGTTCACAGGCCAGCCCTGTTCAGTACCCTCATGTCCAAACATACTCAACATTCACTTTCCAGAGGATGCAAGATCATCTCTTATGCAGATGACTTGGCAATCATAGCCTCTGGCAATCACTGCCTAACTAGAGCTCAGCGTTGTCTGAACCTGGTGTCTGAAGAGTGTTGTAGGACGGGTCTTAAAATATCGGCAGGAAAATCCAAAGCAATGGCTCTGAGAACGATGTCAGAAACAAAAAACTCACTGTACAGGGTATGATCTGGAATGGGTTAAGGACTACCTATACCTTGGAGTATGGATAGGACACACTCACTTTCAAAAAGGAGATCCAATATCTGCTTGACAGAACTAAGGAAAGACTGTCAGTCATGAAAGTCATGACAGGGAAACACATAGGAGCAGGACACAAAGTACTAAGAGCATTCTATGTACATGCTGTCCGTCCTATTATTGACTATGCATCTGTCGCCCTCATTGCTTCCAGCACAACATTAAATGAAAAACTGAAACAATACAAACGAAGCAGCCAGGATCATGCTAGGTGCGCCCAAGTGGACAAAGGTCATCAACCTCCTCATGGAAGCTGATTTGCCGTCCATGGACACCAGAATTGATCTAATGGCAGCACAGTTCCTTTCCAAGGTCTGCAGGCACCCAGAACCTCTTATCTAAGACAAAGAGTACTCAGACGCCTACAAGACTACCAGTTGTTTGCGGACAACTCTTGGCTCATACATACAGCCAGAGTATTGATACGCTTTCAGCTAAAAGAACCATTGCTTGCCAAGGGCATGGACTCCCTCACCCTGGCTACAAAGAATCCCGCCGTGGGCAAACGAAATGATCGAATTCTCAATTCTAAATCTTACAGTGAGAAAAGATCAATATTCCATGTTTAAAGGCACAAGCACAAAGGGTCTGATCAAATCATCCTCCGGGTAGCTTAACATACTACACGGACGGATCCGTGATCCCATAAACAATACTGCAGGCGCCGGCTTCGCAACAAGGATACCACAGTATCCGTTAGGGTCACTGACAATGCCTCAACGCTTCAAGCTGAAACGGTTGCGATCATGGAAGCCCTGACACATATGTCCCTAAGGGCAGGACATGTCATTCACACAGATTTAGAGCAACTATTGACAGCTTACAGCATAGCATGCCCCTTGACATCTACCTCCTGACAACAGTACTATCCATAGCCCAAAGAATCCTCAGTCAGGGTAGAAGAATTATCATTAACTGGGTCCCAAGCCACATCGGCATTCACGGAAACGAGCTTGCTGACAAACTAGCTGAAAAGGGCAGGGTATGCCCCCATCCTCCATGATCGTTAAACCTAGCCGAAGGGGACTAAGCCAAAGTACCAAAGCCAGCAGTGTGCGCGGTCCTCCGGGGAGCACATAGAGAAAATATCACAATTCGCTCGCTGCTAAATGGTACTCAGATGCTTCAGGCTATGAGCCACTGGCCCTTCCTCCAAACACAAAAAGTGGTACCGAAGTCATACTATTCAGACTAAGACTAGGTTACCAATGCGCTTGGCAAATTATTGACAATGAGACTCCCAGGTTATGCAAACACTGCCGCGAGTCTAACGCCACCCTGTTACATTACTTGCAAATTGTGAACGCACACAATTTCTAACACAGGGACCACCCACCACAGCCGCCGGGCTGGTAAAAACGGCTCTGTAACATGCTTACTCCGTGGCAGCTGGATCGCTTGCTCGCAATTCAGCCACCATGATAAGCATGCAGTTTAAAAAAAAATCACCTGAGTTAGCTAGAAATAGTTAACACAGGCCGGGCCACTCTAAAGAAAAGGGCCGGGCGAAGCATGACCGCAAAATATAACTGAACTGCACTGACCTCCCTCACACCCTCGGAGAGCCTGCCCGTAGCTGGCGGGGTCACGCTCACTTCACTCCAAATGTTCACGACTCCCGTGTGACCTGCTCATACTCGCGGCCGGCTGTAGCTCTGCCTTTCTGGTGGGTCGACCCAAGGTCTATACAAGTACAGGTCTCGTCACTAAGCAACTCAAATTCGTCCATCTCGCGCATGACGTCATCTGGAGATAGAGCCTGGGGTTCGACGCTAATCGTGTGGTCATTCTTTGATGTGGGTAGAGCCATAAGGATCTCTCCCTCTCTCCGTTTTCGCTCGCTTGACTGACCGGCGCGCGCCAAAGCCACAATACCAGTGATTGGTTGCAGCTTATATATGTACATTTATGTTATTATTATGTTTATGTATTGCCATTATTATTATTATTTATTATGATTATTTTTAACATTATTATTGTTATTGTTGTATGATTTGTTTTATAATAAATTCGTCAAAAAACATTTGGAGTTTACATATGCCATGTCTTTTTATTTTTATTTTACGAATTTATTAGCCATGTCTAAGCTGCAACATGAAAATTACAAAACTTAATTCACGTAGAATGTGATATAGGCCTATAAACAATTGCTGATAATCATCGCCTGTAAAATCTGTCCAATATGCAAATCGTTCAACGTGCCGACATCTAAAATTACTTAAGTATCAGCTCATTTACCACCGTTTTCAATTATCTCCCTTCCACCCTACCATGCTCTAATTCCCCCACCCCCTTTGCTCTCAGCTCTCTCCAAGTGACGTCATAGCCTTATCACCCAAAGCTGCGCAGAACTCCGGTGATGAGACCTGTACTTATATAGACCTTGGGTCGGCTTGCCTTACACCCCCGCACGGCCGTCAGTATATCGTAGTCTTCATTATTCGTGTTTATATAATGAAGTGTACAGCGTATCACTGCCACCACTCGACCAAACCATCGCAATATGAAGAATACAAAACCACGTAAGTACACTTATGGGCCAATCTTTTCTCTTTCCTCTCTTCTTTCCCCATACATGTGTTAGTAAAAACCCGTTCTTACATTGGTTTTGCTGGTTACGTGCTAAGTAGAAAAGTTTAAAATCCTTACACTAACATTCAGTCAATTATCTTGATCTGAGGTCACACACTCAGCACAGATGTGAGGTACGACCGCTGGTCACAAACACAAGAATGTCGTTCTTTAAATAATTAATTCTCTCGCATTTAGAGATTTCATATTGTTTCAACTACAACGAATTCAGTATTTGTTCGTGATTTTCTCACAAGCTGAGAATTTTCTTTTTGTGATTCGCAATTACTACGATATTTGTGAATTCCTTTCTCTTGTGCGAATGTCGTTATTTAATTGTAGAATTTCACTCATTTTAGACCCTTTGGTTGATTTTAATTTTTTTTTCTGATTTCGTTATTCGCACTCATGAACGCATATCATTTATTTCTTTTAGCAAACAGTTACCCAGCCCCTCGGCTGATCTCACTTTCACTTTTAAACGGCCCAGGCTGGAAGAAAGCTCTGTTATTTTATGACGTCATTTGCTATTTTGGTGTCAATCATCTCGGTGCGAGAATTTAGCTGTGACCATGAATATTTGTATGAATATAGTGTAAGGATCTTCCCCTTTCATCGTGCCAGAAATGCACAGGGGTTTCGTATTGTCTGATAGATCTACGCATCGACGTTTGAGAGTAGGTATAGTGAAACTCATTCGAGTCGGTGTAAGCCCGTATTAACATCTAATTAAGACATGTAGGACTAGGGTTTAAAGCTAGAATGATGATTCGTTTCAGTAATCACACATCTTCTCATCTTATTTTTCCGCTTGCATGTCCGGGAAATCCCGACAGTCGTGAGCTGATTGCTGCCTGCGCCAATTCACAGATTGTAGAATAGCGACGGTAAACGAGAGGAAAGTATGGCATACTCTTAACTGCGTAAGCGAGAAAAACTTACCTGTTTGTCAGATTTTGTAGTGAATGACCGAAATTACGATTAAATAATTCAGGAATAGCGTAAAAACATTTTTGAACTGGGATGCTTGCATGCGAAGCTTGCATAAGAATTTTTCATTCACCAATATACATTACGTACGTTCCGTCGCCACATCATTTTAATGTTGAATTCAATGTGGTAATTGAAATAATTGTGTATGAACATATTAATGATCATAACATTTGTTAAAATGAACGTTACTATTTCATGTTTGTGCATTCATTATTCGTGTGAGCTCACCTGCTTCTCTCTTCATCATGCTATTCACACTCACATTTACATACACACACCAGGCCACGATAGACAAAGACCACTATAATATATACAAATCTTCATCTATAGGATTTGTTGTGTCGTAATTGCGGTTACCTCTTTTACGCCCGATGTTGCTGTGATGAGTTATTAACATAACACCAGAATCATTACACACACTCTCCACGCCATTCAAGACACTGTAAATATATACAAATCTTCCTTTATAGGATTTGTGTGTTCGTAGTTACAGCTGTTCCTTTTGCCTTGTGGCGTTGCGTCAGGATTTAGTGGAAATGACACAAAAATACATTTTTTTTTCTTTTTATGAAATGACAATCGCTTAAGTAAATCCTCGCGGATTGCCATTGTCATTTCCCTATCTATTCTCATATCTATCTGAGATGGATTTTTAGTTCAAGATCGTCTGTGAGGATCACTATTTTCATCTCCCTAACTTATTTGCTAACTTATTATAACAAAAGTAACAAAAAAAAAAAAAACAAAATAAATGACAATAACACCTTGAAAACTGCAATTAGCAAAAAGAATATTGGCTAATAGCACTTAATAACCACCCTCCCTCTCTCTGTCTTTTCTTTTCTCTTACTAATATTGGCCTTATGTGTATGATCTGGTTCGTGATGATACAATGGGACGTGGATATCCGACACGGCAACAAAAGGAGTCCTAACTGCAGCACGGACGCCTTGCAATGCTGTGAGGACGAACATCCCAGATCGCCGCAGCCAAATGACCAGGGCTCGTACTGCAGTATTGTGCTGCCCAGATGAAATGTGGACGGCGCCACTTGCTAGGACGCCCGTAGATCCAGTGAAGAACCAGGAACTCGTCAGAGCAGACTCCAGGGTGCTATGGAAAAACCACCTGCCTGACGTCCGTAGAACGGTCAACTAAAGGAGTTCCCCATCACAGGATAAGCCGCTGCTCAGAAAGTAAAGGATGCCCCTGTTCGGACGCCCGTATGACCCAGACTAGGCTACGTGGACGTCTGCACGAGCGCAAGCGAGAAGGAACTGAACGAATCTGCGAGGATGTGTGTAGACGAAAGACGCCGCCTGGATGAGGACGTTACTCAAGGATTGACTGATTTGACACCCCAAAGTCAAGATGACCTAGCGCGAAACCTTCGAGGACGTAGTGAACGTCGAGGACGGAAAACTTCACACTTAAGCACCAAGGTGAAAAGCCATCACTGAGGAGCAACACGAAGACGACCGGGACGAGAACGCGACAAAATGACCAGCAGATGGGGTACAAGGAGGGTCACCCTTGAAGTAATTCAGATGACGCCACAGGGACGCGTGGGCGTGAGTTGTGGCCCAAATGATATGGCATACTGCATAGGCATTAGTCCTGCAATCTCGCAGACACCGTGTATTTATACCGTATGGTTCGCTATGGTTGCCAAGTGCGTACCCAAGCCACGCTCTCTAAGTATAGCTTGGGGTGTCCCCAAGCTTATTAGAGCGTCAGCCTCACCCTCGCACCCTCACTACCGCCACAGAATTCAATCAATCCATATAGCAGGTTGAGAGCCTTTTTATATCTCTCTCTCTCTCTTTCTCTTCTCCTCTCTACTCTCTCTCCTTTCCTCTCTCTCTCTCTCTCTCTCTCTCTCTCTCTCTCTCTCTCTCTCTTCTCTCTCCTCATCTCTCCCCCCTCCCCTTCCTCTCTCTCTCTCCTCCCTCTCTCTCTCTTCTCTCTCTGGTGGAGCAGAGTGATATACTTCATATGGTTTCACTCTTTATTCGTATGACCTACCACAAGTAGAACAGAACACCCTACGGACTGGTCAGTGTTGGGTAGATCCGGGTGAAACTGATGAAATGACAACATACAGCGAACATGTCATTCAGGAAAGATGGGATAATGCACTACGCATTGATATGATGAAATAATCTCCGATTGGGATTTCGAACCCTCGACTCATTGCAGGCAGGTAACTGCAGGGCAGATGCTCTAAGCATTGAGCTACATGATTCATTAAAAGGAAGTGTGCAACTAGGACCTATTTAGCTTCCATAGACATTACCTATCTACTCATACATAAGGAAGGATTGCGAAGGGTTTGCACACACTCCCGTGGGCATTCGGTATATATAAAAAGCGCATTTCAAATCAGAAATCTTAAGGTGTATTTAATGAAATGTGGAATAATGCACCTACCGCACTGATATGATGAATAATATCCTCTCCAATCGGTTTCGAGCCCTCGCCGTCGTTGCAGGCAGGTGGTAACTGCAAGACGGACGCTCTAAATATTGAGTACTTAATAAAAGGACTGCAACTAGGAGCTATCTAGCTTCCACAGGCATTACCTATCTTACTTACGTGTGAGTAGCTTTTGTAAGGCATGTACACTGTTCTTAAAGTAAATGTTATCAAATCAAATCTCTCTTCTCTCTCTCTCTCTCTCTCTTCTCTCTCTCTCTCTCTCTCTCTCTCTCTCTCTCTCTCTCTCTTCTCTCTCTCTCTCTCTCGTCTCTCTCTCTCTCGCTCGTCTCGCTCTCTCGCTTTCAGGGGCGTCCTTCCGACATCTGAGACGGCTGATACATGCGCTGATGAGTTCCTAGAGTTGTGACCGGATCTATGGGGCGTCCAGGTAGGCGGTGCTCTTCCACAGCATCCTGGGGAGACTAATACCTACCAGTTCCTGGTTCTTCGCTGGATCTACAGGGGTCCTGGCAGGCGGCGCCCTTGGGCTTAATACCTGCACTAATGACTTCTGGTCCTCAGGCCTACGGCGATATTCCGGCGACGTCCGTCTACGGCATTCCAAGGCGACTGTGGCTGCAGCTAGGTCTTCTCGGAACGTGTCGGATATCCATGGTCCATCTAATGCTTTATTGAACTAGTCTCATAACAGTTAAGGGCCAAGGTAGTACAGAGAGAAAAAAGAAGCAACAGAGAGGAGGGATGTTAAGTGCTACTAGAGGTGTTTTTATAATCATTTGCAGTTATTTTGTTTTGTTTTTTTCAAGAAAATAAGTGAGAGAGATGGGAGTAGCGATCCTCATGGACCTTTCTTGAGCAGCTAACCTATGTCAGATATATATGAGTAGATAAGGAAATGACAGCACCAATCCGCGAGATCTACTTAAATACGATTGCCATCTCATAGAGAAAAAAAAAGATATGTAAATGAATAACTACCACATCGAACTCAACATTAAATGATATGCAACAGATGTACATAACTATGCACGGTGACGAAAAATTCATTGCAAAGCTTCCGCAATGCAAACCTCCCAGTTTCAGAATGTTTTTACGCTATCCCTGATTGTATTTATCTTAATTACGGATTCGCTACAAATTCTGATAGACTGAGGTAATTATTTCTTGCTTACGCATATTCAGAGTACGTTAGATTTCATCAACAGGTGGGGATCCTTTTTACGCAAACTGCCGAACGAATGAAGTGAACTGAAAGAGACGTGGAATTCTATCATACCCTCTCTACTTCGTCAATCTGTTGATGGGCACTCGGCGAATATCTAGTTCACGAACCACACAATTGAACGGGATTTCCAGAATATACAAGTGGTTAAGTAAGGTGAGAAGAGCGTGATTAATAAGCAAATCATTATTCTAACTCAAACCCTAGTCCTACATTTATAATCCAGACGATAATACGAGCTCACACCGACTCGAATTTGCCGACTCGAACGAATTACTTAACCACTTGTAATATTCTGGGAAATCCCGTCAGATTGCTGTTGGTTCGGTGAAACTAGATATTCGCGAGTTGCATCACAAGATTGTACGAGTAAGAAGAGTGGTATGATTAAGAATTCCCGTCTCTTTCAGTTCACTTCATTCTCGTTCGGCAGTTTCGTAAAAAGGGATCCCCACCTGTTGATGAAATACTAACGTACTCTGATATGCGTAGCAAGAAATTAATTACCTCAGTCTATCAGAAATTTTAGCGAATCCGTAATTAAGATTAAATACAATCGGGAATAGCGTAAAAACATTTCTGAACTGGGAGGTTTGCATGCGGAGCTTGCAATGAATTTTCGTCACCGTGCATAGTTATGTACATTCTGTTGCATATCATTTAATGTTGAGTTCGATGTGGTAGTTATTCATTTACATATCTTTTATTTCTCTATGAGATGGCAATCGTATTAAGTTAGATCCTCGCGGATTGGTGCTGTCAATTTCCTTTATCTACTCTCATATATATCTGACATTTAGTTAGCTGCTCAAGAAGGTCCATGAGGATCGCTACTCTCCATCTCTCTCATTATTTTCTTGAAAAACAAAACAAAAAATAAACTGCAAAATGATTATAAAAACACCGTCTAGTAGCACTTAACATCCTTCCCCTCTCTGTTGCTCTTTTTACTCTCTGTTTGCTTCTCTTACTTCCCTTGGCCCTTACTGTAATGAACTAGTTCAATAAGCAGTTAGATGGACCATGGATATCCGACACGGTTCCGAAGAAGACCTAGCTGCAGCACAGTCGCCTTGGAATGCCGTAGGGACGGACGTCGCCGGACATATCGCCGTAGGCCTGAGGACCAGAAGGTCATAGTGCAGGTATTAAGCCCAAGGGCGCCGCCTGCCAGGCAACCCCTGTAGATCCAGCGAAGAACCAGGGAACTGGTAGGTATTAGTCTCCCCAGGATGCTGTGGAAGAGCACCGCCTACCTGGACGCCCATAGATCCGGTCAAACTCTAGGAACTCATCAGCGCATGTATCAGCCGTCCTCAGATGTCGGGTAAGGACGCCCTGTGAAAGCGACTGAGCGAGAGCGAGGAGAAGGGGAGGGAAAGGGAGCGAGACGAGAGAGAGACGAGAGAGAGAGAGAGAGGAGGAGAGAGAGAGAGAGAGAGAGAGAGAGAGAGAGAGAGAGAGAGAGAGAGAGAGAGAGAGAGAGAGAGAGAGAGAATTTGTTGATACATTTACTTTAGAACCTTGTACATGCCTTACAAAAGCTACTCACACGTAAGTAGATAGGTAATGCCTGTGGAAGCTTAGATAGCTCCTAGTTGAGTCCTTTATTAAGTAGCTCAATATTTAGAGCGTCCGTCTTGCAGTTTACCACCTGCCGTGCAACGACGGCGAGGGCTCGATCCCCGATTGGAGAGGATATTTATTCATCATATCAGTGCAGGTAGTGCATTATTTCCACATTTCATTAAATACACCTTAAGATTTCTGATTTGGAATGCCCTTTTTTATATCTACCGAATGCCCACGGGGAGTGTGTGCAAACCTTCGCAATCCTTCCTTATGTATGAGTAGATAGTATGTCTATGGAAGCGTAAATAGGTCCTAGTTGCACACTCCTTTTAATGAATCATGTAGCTCAATGCTTAGGAGCATCTGCCCTGCAGTTACCTGCCTGCAATGACGTCGGAGGTTCGAATCCCAATCGGAGATGTATTTATCATATCAATGCCGTAGTGCATTTTTCCATCTTTCATGAATGACATGTTGCCTGTGTTGTCATTTCATCAGTTTCACCCGGATCTACCCAACACTGACCAGTCTCGTAGGGTGTTCTGTTCTACTTGTGTGTAGGTCATACGAATAAGAGTGAAACCATATGAAGTATATCACTCTGCTCACCAGAGAGAGAGAGAGAGAGAGAGAGAGGAGAGAGAGGAAGGAGAGAGAAGAGGAGAGAGAGAGAGAGAGAAGAGAGGAGAGAGAGAGAGGAGAAGAGAGAGTGAGAGAGGACGAAGGAGAGAGATGAGAGAGAGTATAAAAGGGCTCTCAAGCCTGCTATATGGATGATTGAATTCTGGTGGCCGGTAGTCGAGGGTGCGAGGGTGAGCTGACCTCTTATAAGCCTTGGGGGACACCCCAAGCTATACTTTAGAGAGCGCGTGGCTTGGGTACGCACTTGGCAACCATAGCGAACCATACGTATAAATACACGTGGTCTGCGAGATTGCAGGACTATGCACTATGCAGTATGCCATATCATTTGGCCACCAACTCACGCCTCGTCCCTGTGGCGTCATCTGAATTACTTCAAGGGTGACCATCCTTTACCCCATCTGCTGGTCGATTTTGTCGCGTTTCTCGTCCCGGTCGTCTCGTGTTGCTCCTCAGTGATGGCTTCTTCACCTTGTGTTAAGTGAATGTTTTTCCGTCCTCGACGTTCACCACGTCTCGAAGGTTTCGCCTAGGTCATCCTTGACTTTGGGGGTGTCCAGTCGTCCTTGTAGTCCTCATCAGGCGGCGTCTCGTCTACACATCCTCGCAGATTCGTTCATTCCTTCTCGGCTGCGGCTCGTGCAGACGTCCACGTAGCCTGAGTCTGGGGTCTACGGGCGTCCGAACAGGGCATCCTTTCTTCTGAGAGCGGTTATTCCTGTGATGGGGAAACTCCTTTAGTTTTGACCGTTCTACGGACGTCCAGGCAGGTGGTTTTCCATAGCACCCTGGAGTCTGCTCTGACGAGTTCCTGGTTCTTCACTGGATCTACGGGCGTCCTAGCAAGTGGCGCCTGTCCACATTTCATCCTGGGCAGCACAATACCTGCAGTAACGAGCCCTGGTCATTTTGGGCTGCGGCGATCTGGCGATGTTCGTCTCACAGCATTGCAAGGCGTCCGTGCTGCAGTTAGGACTCCTTTTGTGCCGTGTCGGATATCCACGTCCATTGTATACATCACGAACCAGATCATACACATAAGGGCCAATATAGTAAGAGAAAAAAAAGACAAGAAGAGGGAGGGTGGTTATTTAGTGCTATTAGCCATATTCTTTTTGCTAATTGCAGTTTTCAATGTGTTATTTCATTTATTTTCGTTTTTTTTTTTTTTTTACTTTTGTATAATTAAGTTAGCAAATAAGTTAGGGAGATGAAAATAGTGATCCTCACAGACGATCTTGAAAAATCCATCTCAGATAGATATGAGAATAGATATGGGAAATGGCAATGCAATCCGCGAGGATTTACTTAAAGCGATTGTCATTTCATAAAAGAAAAAATATGTATTTTTTGTGCATTTCCACTAATCCTGACGCACGCCACAAGGGCAAAAGGAACAGCCCTGTAACTAGACACAACAAATCCTATAAAGGAAGATTTTGTATATATTTACAGTGTCTTGAACTGCGTGGAAGAGTGTGTGTAATGATTCTGTGTTATGTTCTAACTCATCACAGCAGCAACATCGCGGGTAAAAGAGGTAACCTGCAATTACCGACACAAACAAATCCTATAGATGAAGATTTGTATATATTTTATAGTGTCTGTTGTCTTCGTGCCTGAGTGTGTGTATGTAAATGTGAGTTGTGAATAGCATGAAGAGAGAAAGTGAGCTCACACGATAATGAATCACAAACAGGTTAGTAACGTTCATTTTAACAAAATGTTATGATCATTAATATGTTCATACAACAATTATTTCAATTACCACATTGAATTCAACATTAAATGATGTGCGACGGAACGTACGTAATTATGAATGGTGACATGAAAAATTCTTATGCAAGCTTTTCGCAATGCAAGCATCCCAGTTCAAAATGTTTTACGCTATTCCTGATTATTTAATCGTAATTTCGGATTCACTACAAAATCTGACAAACAGGTAATCATTTCTCGCTTACGCATGTTAAGAGTATGCCATACTTTCTCTCGTTACGTCGCTATTCTACAATCTGTGAATTGGCGCATGCAGCAATCAGCTCACGACTGTCGGGATTTCCCGGACATGCAAGCGGAAAAATAAGATGAGAAGAGTGTGATTACTAAACGAATCATCATTCTAGCTTTAAACCCTAGTCCTACATGTCTTAATTAGATGTTTACGGGGCTTACACCGACTCGAATGAGTTCACTATACTACTCTCAAACGTCGTGCGTAGATCTATCAGACAATACGAAACCCTGTGCATTCTGCACGATGAAAGGGGAAGATCCTTACACTATATTCATACAAAATATTCATGGTCACAGCTAAATTCTCGCACCGAGATGATTGCACCAAATAGGCAAATGACGTATAAAATACGAGCTTTCTTCCAGCCTGGGCCGTTTAAAAGTGAAAGTGAGATCAGCCGAGGGGCTGGGTAACTGTTTGCTAAAAAGAAATAAATGATATGCGTTCATGAGTGCGAATAACGAAATCAGAAAAAAAAAATTAAAATTCAACCAAAGGGTCTAAAATGAGTGAATTCTACAATTAAATAACGACATTCGCACAAGAGAAAGGAATTCACAATATTCGTAAGTAAATTGCGAATCACAAAAAGAAAATTCTCAGCTTGTGAGAAAATCACGAACAAATACTGAATTCTTTTGTAGTTGAAACAATTATGAAATCTCTAAATGCGAGAGAATTAATTATTTAAAGAACGACATTCTTGTGTTTGTGACCAGCGGTCGTACCTCACATCTGTGCTGAGTGTGTGACCTCAGATCAAGATAATTGACTGAATGTTAGTGTAAGGATTTTAAACTTTCTACTTTAGCACGTAACCAGCAAAACCATGTAAAGAACGGGTTTACTAACACATTATGGGGAAAGAAGAGGAAAGAGAAAAGATTGGCCATAACGTGTACTTACGTGGTTTTGTATTCTTCATATTGCGATGGTTTGGTCGAGTGTGGCAGTGATACGCTGTACACTTCATTAATAAAAACAAAATAATGAAGACTACGATATACTGACGGTCCGTGCGGGGGTGTAAGGCAAGCCGACCCAAGTCTATATAAGTACAGGTCTCATCACCGGAGTCTGCGCAGCTTTGGGTGATAAGGCTATGACGTCACTTGGAGAGAGCTGAGAGCAAAGGGGGTGGGATTAGAGCATGTAGGGTGGGAAGGGAGATTAATTGAAAACGGTGGGTAAATGAGCTGATACTTTAAGTAATTTTAGATGTCGGCACGTTTGAACGATTTGCATATTGGACGATTTTACAGGCGATGATTATCAGGCAATTGTTTATAGGCCTATATCACATTCTACGTGAATTAAGTTTGTAATTTTCATGTTTGCAGCTTAGACATGCATAATAATTCGTAAAATAAATAATAAAAGACATGGCATATGTAAACTCCAAATGTTTTTTGACGAATTTATTATAAAAATCATAACAACAATAACAATTATAATGTTATAATAATAATCATAATAACAATAATAATAATAATGGCAATACATAACATATAATAAACATAAATGTACATATATAAGCTGCAAACCAATCACTGGGTATTGTGGCTTTGCGCGCGGCCGGTCAGTCAGCGAGCGAAAACGGAGAGAGGGAGAGATCCTTATGGCTCTACCTCACATAAAGAATGACACACGATTAGCGTCGAACCCCAGGCTCTATCTCCAGATGACGTCAATGCGCGAGATGGGACGAATTTGAGTTGCTTAGTGCGAGACTTGTACTTGTATAGACCTTGGGTCGACCCACCAGAAAGGCAGAGCTACAGCCGGCCGCGAGTATGAGCAGGTCACCACGGGAGTCGGGAACGTTTGGAGTGAAGTGAGCGTGACCGCCCAGCTACGGCAGGCTCTCGAGGGTGTGAGGGAGGTCAGTGCAGTTCAGTTATATTTGCGGTCATGCTTCGCCGGGCCCTTTTCTTTAGAGTGGCCCCGGCCTGTGTTAACTATTTCTAGCTAACTCAGGTGATTTTTTTTTAACTGCATGCTTATCATGGTGGCTGAATTGGCGCAAGCGATCCAGCTGCCCGAGTAAGCATGTTACAGAGCCGTTTTACCAGCCCGGCGGCTGTGGTGGGTGGGTCCCTGTGTTAGAAATTGTGTGCGTTCACAATTTTGCAAGTAATTGTAACAGGGTGGCGTTTAGACTCGCGGCAGTGTTTGCATAACTGGGAGTCTCATTTGTCATAATTTGCCAAGCGCATTGGTAACCTAGTCTTTAGTCTGAATAGTGTATGACTTCGGTACCACTTTTTTGTTTGGAGGAAGGGCCAGTGGCTCATAGCCTGAAGCATCTGAGTACCATTTAGCAGCGAGCGAATTGTGATATTTTCTCTTATGTGCTCCCCGGAGGACGCGCCACACTGTGGCTTTGGTTCTTTGGCTTAACCCCTTCGGCTAGGTTTAACGATCATGGAGGATGGGGCATACCCCTGCCCTTTTCAGCTAGTTTGTCAGCAGCTCGTTCCCGTGAATGCCGATGTGGCTTGGGACCCAGTTAATGATAATTCTCTACCCTGACTGAGGATTCTTTGGGCTATGGATAGTACTGTTGTCGAGGTAGATGTCAAGGGGCATGCTATGCTGTAAGCTGTCAATAGTTGCTCTTAAAATCTGTGTGAATGACATGTCCTGCCCTTAGGGACATATGTGTCAGGGCTTCCATGATCGCAACCGTTTCAGGCTTGAAGCGTTGAGGCATTGTCAGTGACCCTAACGGATACTGTGGTATCCCTTGTTGCAGCCGGCGCCTGCAGTATTGTTTATGGGGATCCACGGATCCGTCCGTGTAGTATGTTAAGCTACCCGGAGGAGTGATTTGATCAATGACCCTTTGTGTGCTTGCCTTTTAAACATGGAATATTGATCTTTTCTCACTGTAAGATTTAGAATTGAGAATTCGATCATTTCGTTTGCCCACGGCGGGAGTTCTTTGTAGCCAGGGTGAGGGGAGTCCATGCCCTTGGCAAGCAATGTTTTCTTTTAGCTGAAAGCGTATCAATACTCTGGCTGTATGTATGAGCCAAGAGTTGTCGCAAACAACTGGTTCAGTCTTGTAGGCGTCTGTATACTCTTTGTCTTAGATAAGAGGTTCTGGGTGCCTGCAGACCTTGGAAAGGAACTGTGCTGCCATTAGATCAATTCTGGTGTCCATGGACGGCAAATTCAGCTTCCCATGAGGAGGTTGATGACCTTTGTCCACTTGGGCGCACTAGCATGATCCTGGCTGCTTCGTTTTGTATTGTTTCAGTTTTTTCATTTAATGTTGTGCTTGGAAGCAATGAGGGCGACAGATGCATAGTCATCAATAGGACGGACAGCATGTACATAGAATGCTCTTAGTACTTTGTGTCCTGCTCCTATGTGTTTCCCTGTCATGGCTTTCATGACTGACAGTCTTTCCTTA
>NW_020871530.1:81285-83286 GCF_003789085.1 Penaeus vannamei | reverse complement strand
CACACACACACACACACACACACACACACACACCACACACACACATACACATACTCACACACACACACACACAGCACAACACACACACACACACACACACACACACACAACACTACACACACACACACACACACACACACACACATACACACACACACACACACACACCACACACACACACACACACACACACACACACACACACACACACACACACACACAACACACACACACACACACACACACACACACACACACCACACACACACACACACACACACACACACACACACACAACACACACACAAACACACACATCCATAGTATTCCAATAACTCTCCTTGAGCCAATTACCGGCTTGTCTCCTGCGGTATCCCCACAAGCACACGCCGATCAAGATCTTCCCCAGCCAATAAAAACTCCGGGATCCGATTGCCAAGTGATTCGCCAGGAGAATCGGAAGACTTTGATTGACTTTGCATATTTCCAAAATACGAACTTCTTCGGCTGAACTACGATGATTAATTAAGGAAAAAAAGGGGTGTGAAGAATATGGAATAAGGGAGGAAAGGGGGGTGATAAAGGAAGAGTACGAGGGTGAGGAAAGAGAAGAAGAAGAAAAGAGGGAGAGGGAGATAAAGGGAAATAAAAGAAGAGGGAAGAAGATATTGAGGGAGTGAGAGAGACAACGAAAGCGAGAGCTAGCAATATAGATAGATAGACTGATTAGATAGATAGATATAGGATATATATATATATATATATATATATATATATATATATATAATATATATATATATATAATATATATATAATGAAGAGAGAGAGAGAGAGATGAGAGAGAGACGAGAGAGAGAGAGAGAGAGAGAGAGAGAGAGAGAGAGAGAGAGAGAGAGAGAGAGAGAGAGAGGAAGGCAGGGAATGGTAAAGGAAAGGAGAGAGAGAGGGGGGGTGGAAGGCGAAAGAAAGAGTAAAAGAAATCGCGAGAGTTTGAGATACAGATAGATAAAGAGAAAGAGATGGATAGATAGACAGATGAAAATATGAATAGTTAGAACCACTGACAATGAGGCAGAAAGATAAAAAGATACATATAGAGAGGAAGAAAGAGAGAAAAGGAGAAAAGGGAAGAAGAGAAGATTGAGACGAAAAGAGGGAAAGGAAGATATCCAGAAAATCCTCTCCTGATCGGCTTTCGACTCTATTTAATCCGAAGAAAAATACAGTTTTTTTTTTTTTTTTTTTTTTTTTTTTTTTTTTTTTAAGTGGTGAAACTTTGCATCTCCTCTTGATAACATTGTGATGATTTTCAAGATCACGATGATAGTGATGATGATACAATGAAGATGATTATGATGATCATGCTGTAATGATGATATTGATTTTGATGATAATGAAAGCACTGTTAGTATTATCTATAATAATGTTAATGATAACGATGCTCGTGATAATAATCCTGATAATAATGATATGAAAAGGATAATGATAATAACGATAACATGATTACTAATAATGATCACTATAATGATGATGATCATCATCTTCATCACAATAACAATAATGATAATTATAATAATTACTACTATGATAATGATAATTGATGATGATCATCCTCATCCTCATCATGATAATAAAGATAATAGTAATAATAATGAATAATAATAACCAATAATATAATAATAGTAATATAGTAATGATAATAAAAAAGCAAAACAATAATAGTAATAATGATAATAATAACAACAACAACAACAACTACAACAATGATAATAAAAATAATTATAATGTTAATGATAATAATAATAATAATAATAATAATAATAATAATAATAATAATAAAATAATAAAATAATATATAATAAAAATAATAATAATAATGATAATATAATAATAATTAATGATAATAATAATAATAATAATAATAATAATATATAATAATAATAATAATAATAATGATAATAATAATAATAATAATAATGATAATAATAATAACAATAATAA
>NW_020871530.1:53785-66285 GCF_003789085.1 Penaeus vannamei | reverse complement strand
GATAATAATAATAATGATTAAAAAAAATAATAAGAAATAATAATGATAATGATAGTTAAGATAATAATGGCAACGATAATAACACTGATGACAATGACAATGATAATAACAATGGTAATGCTAATAATAACAATAACAATAATAATAGCAACAACTATAATAATAGCAATAATAATGATCATAATAATGATGATAGTAATACTACCAACAACAACAAAAACAATAGTAATAATCATAATAATAATAATAATGATAATAATGAACCATAATAATAATGATAATAAGAATGACAGTAATAATGATGATGGAAATGGTAATGATAATAGTAATATTAATGATACTGATAATGGGAATAATAGTAATAATGATGATAAAAAATTATGATAATGATAATAATAACAATAATAATAATGATACTACTAATAATAACAATGATAATAATAATAATAATAATAATAATAATAATAATAATAATAATAATAATAATAATAATAAT
The DNA here is from genome assembly GCF_003789085.1 of Penaeus vannamei. Taxonomy (NCBI): domain Eukaryota; kingdom Metazoa; phylum Arthropoda; class Malacostraca; order Decapoda; family Penaeidae; genus Penaeus; species Penaeus vannamei. The sequence continues at coordinate 65,789 of NW_020871530.1, read as the reverse complement.
AATAATAATAATAATAATAATAATAATAATAACAATAATATAATAATAATAATGATAGTAATAGCGATAACAAGGAAGATCACTATTACCATCATCATCAACACCATTATTAATATGGCTAATTTGTTTTTAGAGTCGACGATACAATTATTTAAGTCTACCCTATCACAAAGATCTCGTTTTCTGGAGCCAACGTGTAGAGACGGTGATACTACAAATGAATGAGTGAATGCATGAATGAATGAGGGAATGAATTAGTGAATAAATGAAAGCGTGAATGAATTGATGGATGAGTGAATGAGTGAATGAATGAATTAATTACTAAATAAATGAATAAATGCTATATAGAGATTGATATGAATAAAGAAGTAGATACAGATAAAGATGAATTAATATGCAGATACAGTTAAGGGAATTAATTAATAAAGAGATACTGTGATGAATAAACAGAAGTAAAAAGAGTGGTAAACAGTTATATATAAATCAATAGCTAAATGAATATATATACTCTGATAAATAGATGAAATTATGTAAATTTTTAAATATAAGTACACAAAAAATATATATTTTAGAATATAGAGTAATGCATATACACACAAACTGACAAACCAAATAAATAAAAGAAACCGATAAAGAAACAAATAGAGAAATGGGCAATCAAGATCACTGTCGAACATAGAGGAATCACGTCCTTTAGCTAATCGTTCTCCTCTCCGTGTCTTCCGCCTAAGCTATAATTTCCTTCAAGACGAACATTTAATGGCGTTTAATGACCATATCATTAGCGATTTTATGCTTAATTAAAGGGTCTTTCCCAAGGGAGCAACTTATGCAAATTAGTATGCTAGATTCCAGTCTGTAGTTAACGAAAAAGTGTAGGATAATTGTTTAAAAAAAAAAATAGGGAAATACTTTTGTTTATTCGTGATTATCATAAATAAAGAGAATATTTAATAAAGAATATGTTATATAAAATCATGAATATCATATAAGAAAAATAGCATAGTATAATAATAAATATATAATAATATATAAATATATAAAAAAAAAATATATATATATATATATATATATAATATATATATATATATATATATATATATATATATATATATATATTGATATTATCCAAGTAACATAAGCTTCCTGTGTACTTAATAAGCCAAAGCCAACCCAAGTGCAGAGAAGAGAATTAAAAAACTAACAAGCATTGCAAATTAATTCATCTCGTTTTGCATAAATACACTTTAAATGACGCTCGGAGAGGACTTGCTGCGGATATGGAATATTGTACGTGTTTTGTGCAACAGTCCTTTGCAGTTTCTACGTACAGGAAGGCCCGAGAGCGTGCATCTTGCAACCGATAAGGATTATCAGTAACCCGAAGAAGCTAAGTTGCAATTGTATCTCACACTGCGTCTGTGTTACTGCGCTTCTCTCTCTCTCTTTCTGCTCTTTCTCTCTTCTCTTCTTCTCTCTTCTCTCTCTCTCTCTCTCTCTCTCTCTCTCTCTCTCTCTCTCTCTCTCTCTCTCTCTCTCTCTCTCTCTCTCTCTCTCTCTCTCTCTCTCTCTCTCTCTCTCTCTCTCTCTCTCTCTCTCTCTCTCTCTCTCTCTCTCTCTCTCTCTCTCTCTCTCTCTCTCTCTCTCTCTCTCTATCAATTCATCTATCTATTCAACGCCCCCCCCCTTCTCTCTCTCTCTCTCTCTCTCTCTCTCTCTCTCTCTCTCTCTCTCTCTCTCTCTCTCTCTCTCTCTCTCTCTCTTTCTCTCTCTCTCTCTCTCTGTATCAATTCATCTATCTATCTAACGCCCACCCCCCTTTCTTCCTTCTCTCTCTCTCTCTCTCTCTCTCTCTCTCTCTCTCTCTCTCTCTCTCTCTCTCTCTCTCCTCTCTCTCTCTCTCTCTCTCTCTCTCTCTCTCTCTCTCTCTCTCTCCCTCTCTCTCTCTCTCTCTCTCTCTCTCTCTCTCTCTCTTCTCTCTCCCTCCCCTCTCTCCTCTCTCTCTCTCCTTCTCTCCCCTCCCTCCCCTTCCCTCTCTCTCTCTCTCCCCTCTCCCTCTCTCTCTCTCTCTCTCTCTCACTCTCTCTCTCTTTTCCCCCGAATTCTTGCATGTTTTCACATACCCTTTTTCCTCACTCGATACTTCACTTCTTAGGTACACATGACCCCGGGATGTCCCCCTCTTTAAAGTTTCATCAATACCTCTTCCCTCCTCTCCTCTCTTTTTCTTTCTCCTCTTCCTTCCTTCCTCTTCTTTCTTATCTCTCCTCTTCTCTCTCCTCTCCTCCCTCCACTTCGCTTATCTCTCCTCTTTTCCTTTTTTTTTTTTGTCTCTTGTTCTTTATTCTTGTTCTTTCTCCTTGTTTCTTTTATATTTCCCTTCTTCTTTTTCTTGTTCTTATTTCTTGTTTCTTTTATCTTCCCTTCCTCTTGTGGAGTCTTACATTCTCCCTCCTTCATCCCTTTCTTACCTTTCCTCTTCTTCCCGTGTTTTACTTTTCCCTTCCCTTTCTCACCCCTCACTTACCTTTCCCTCACCCTTCCCCTCTTTTACCTTTCCCCCATCTTTTCTCTCTTACCTTCCTCTTACCCTTTCTGTCTCTTACCTTTCCCTCCCCATCTTTTTTCCCACTTACCTTTCCCCCTTCTTCCCTTCTCTTACCTTTCCCCTCACCCCTTCCCTCTCTTACCTTTCCCCTTTCTTCGCCTCCCCCTTCTCCTCTCTTACCTTTCCCCTTTCTTCGCCTCCCCCTTCTCCTCTCTTACCTTTCCCCCTTTCTTCTCTCCCCCTCCCCTCTTACCTTCCCCATCCTTCCCTTCACACATCTTTCCCTTCTCTTACCTTTCCCTATCTTTTACCTTCCCTCCCCCTTCCTGTCTCTTACCTTCTCCTCTCCCATCTTTCCCCTCTCTTGGCTTCCCTCAACCTTCTTCCTCCACTCACATTCCCCTCTTTTACCTTTCCCCTCACCCATTTTCCCCTCTCTTACGTTTCCCATTCTTCTTTTTTCACCTTTCCCCTTTCCCCTCACCCTTCTCCCCCACTCACCTTCCCCTCTTTTACCTTTCCCCCTTTTCCCCTCTCTTAACTTCCCCTCGCCCTTCCCGTCTCTTACCTTCTCCCCCATCTTCCCCCTCTCTTTACTTCTCCTCCCTTACCTCCCTCCCCCTTTTCCCCTCTCTTAACTTCCCCTCTTTTACTTTTCCCCTCCCTTCCCTTTCACCCCATCTTTCCCTTCTTTTACCTTTCTCCCTTTTACCCCTCTCTTAACGTCCCCTCCTTTACCTTTCCCCTAATCTTTCCCTTACTTTACCTTCCCCCTTTTTCCCCTCTCTTAATTCCCCTTCACCCTTCCCCTCCTTTACCTTTCCCTTCTTTTACCTCTCTTAAACTTCCCCTCACCCTTCCCTTTCACCCCATCTTTCCCTTCTTTACCTTTCCCCCTTATACCCCTCTCTTAACGTCCCCTCCCTTACCTTTCACCCCATCTTCCCCCTCTCTTACCTTCCCCCTTTTTCCCCCTTCTTAAATCCCCCTCCCTTACCTTTCCCTTCTTTTACCTTCCCCCTTTTTCGCCTCCCTTACCTCTCCCCTTTTTCCCCTCCCTTACCTCTCCTCCTCTTTCCCCTCTTTTACCTTCCTCCTTTTTCCCCCCTCCCTTACCTCTCCCCCTTTTTCCCCTCCCTTACCTCTCCCCTTTTCCCCTTTTACCTCTCCCCCCTTTTCCCCTCCCTTACCTCTCTTTCCCCTTTTCCCCTTTTCCCTCCCTTACCTCTCCTCCTTTTCCCCTCTTTTACCTCTCCCCCCTTTCTCCTCCCTTACCTCTCCCCTTTCTCCCTCCCTTACCTCTCCCCCTTTTCCCCTCCTTACCCTCCCCCCTTCCTCCCTTACCTCTCCCCCTTTTTCCCCTCTCTTAACTTCCCCTCCCTTACCTTTCCCCTCTTTTACCTTCCCTTACCTCTCCCCCTTTTTCCCCTCTCTTAACCCTTCCCGTCTCTTCCCTTCCCCCCCACTCATCTTCAGTGCCATTCTCTCAGAGCCGGCGAGCGTGGACTATCACTGAACAGGGAGATTGCTTTTCCGATAGTTCGCTTCAAAAATACCACCTCCTCCTCCTCCTCCTCCTCCTTCCCTCGTACCAGCAAACGAGCGAGGGAGGAGGAAGGAAGGGGAGGAGGGGGATGGGGGGATGGGGAGGGGGTGGATGGGGGGGGAGGGGGAGGAGGGGTGGAGGTGGAGGGGGGGGGTGGAAGGGAAGGGAGGAGGGAGGAGGGGAAGGGAGGGGAGGGAAGGGGAAAGGGAGAGAGGAAACCAAGACAAAAATTTACAAGACAGAGGTATTCGCCGGAGCGATTTCGGTTTTGTGTTTGGTGCAATTTTTTTTATTTTTTATTATTCTTTTTTTCTTTTTTTTCCTGTTTAGATGTTACCTGCTCGGAGATTTTTTTTTGTGCGGAGGGTGTGAGGAGAAGGGAGGGGGAGGGAGGCAAGAGGAGGAGGGTGGAAGGGAGGAAAAGAAGAGGAGGAGGAGGAAGAGAGGGATGGGAAGGATGAAGAGGGGAAAAAAGAAGAAAGAAGAGGATCAGGAAGATCAGGAAGTGGAGGAGAGAAGAGAAGGAAGAACCAGAAAGGGAGTAAGAAAACGTAGAAGAGGAAGAAGAAATATAAAAGAAGAAAATGATAAATAGAATAAAAGATAAGCTAAACGAAAGAAAAGAAACGTAAAAAAAATAAAACCGAAGAAAAAGAGAGAGAAAAAAGATGGTGACACCCGGCAACCCACTATGGATACCCTCTCACACACCCAAAAAACAACAACAAAAACATTACCTTTAAACAATAAATAAAAAAAAGAAATGTAAACAAACTACATTACAGAAAAAAACAACAGCAACCACGAAACATCACCTTTAAACAACAAATCAATAAAAAATGTAAACAAACTGAATTACAAAAAAAAAAAAAAAAAAAAAAAAAAATCACCTTTAAACAACAAATCAATGAAGAAATGTAAACAAACTGAATTACAAAAAAAACAACAAAAATATCACCTTTAAACAACAAATCAATAAAACAAATGTAAACAAACTGAAACACAAGAATCAACACCTGTTTCGGAGAGGCGAATGGCGGGCTGACGTTGTGGCTGTGCAGTTCAACATCCTGTGTTTATTTTGCATGTTTATTTTATTCAGGGATTGTGAAGTTCAGTTGCAAGTTGTTCCTGTTGAAAAAAAAGCCTTGAACTTGCAACGAGAACAGGGATTGTTGCCTTGGTGTTATTTGGTATTGTTTGTTCATGTTATTTTTTTCGTGTTTGTTGTTATTGTTATCGATGGTTGTGTTCATGTTATTCTTCCGTGTCTATTCTTATTGATATTGATGGTTGTGTTAGTGTTCTTGATATACAAAAAATGAAAACAGAATAATAACAATAATAATAACTGAATTAATGTTCACAAAAATAGACGAAACTAGATAACAAAAAAAAAAAAAAAAAAAAAAAGAGAAATCACAACATAGACATGTAAATATTAAAATAATAATAATAATCATTTAGTCTCTAGTTATTTGCATCTTATTCCCCGCTTGCATAATATTTAATTTAATGCAGACCAGTATTTTCTCTTCGGAAAAAGGTAACTGGACCAGCTTTTGAAATTTAATGATCTTCAGCAGTTTCTTTGATGCTGTAGAGCTAGCTTTAAGAATAAGAAAAAATGGCACATGATAAGCGAATTTCGAGGAATAAAAAATAATAAAGATAATAATAATAACAGTATATAAAAAGCAAAGTAAAAACAACGTAAAAAAATATATCGTGAAAGTACATTAAGTAAATAAGATGAAAGTGAAGGTGAAGTGGTAAAAAATAAATATATGAATAAATAAATAAAAAAATAAAATCAAATAAAAATAAAAATGAAGATAAAAAGTTTCTATTTTGTTCAGACTCTCAGACGAAAAGTGAGTAAATTATGAAATTTACGTTCAAAAGCCCCTTTCCCACTTGCCTAACCTAATATATACTTAATAAACAAAATTTAATAAAAATGTGATGGTAAACGGAATGGTGGTAATGATATGATGTTGATGTGATGGTGATGGTGATGATGATGGTTGATGTTGATGTGATGGGACGATGATGATAATGATGGTGATGAATAATGAGAGGATGATGATAATGATGATGATGGTGATGAAGATGATGATGGTGAGATGTGATGGATGTGATGATGATGAATGAATGATGGATGAGGATGATGATGATGATGATTATTCACTTACCAAAAATGAATAAACCGTAACCAAACCTAATAAAACATAAAAAAATAACTAAAACTACACAAAAAAAAACTAAACAAACCTTAAACTTCATTAAACGGATCCGAATAAGTGGTGGAAAGGTAGTCCAAGTCCTGTAATGAGTCCGTTCCTTGAAATAACCGACGTCCGGCAAACCTTTTCCCATTTAACTTTGGTGAACATCAAAGGAACGTGAACGCTGTCCGTTCTCTCCGTCTGTTTGGTCTGTCCTGTGTCCTCTGGTTCTCTGTCTATTTTCTCTTTGTTCTGTCTGTCTGTCTGTCTGTCTCGCCTTCTCTTTTTTTCTCTCTCTCTCTATCTACTCTCTATCTCTATTTCTATCTCTCCTCTCTCTCTCTCTCTCTCTCTCTCTCTCTCTCTCTCTCTCTCTCTCTCTCTCTCTCTCTCTCTCTCTCTCTCTCTCTCTCTCTCTCTCTCTTTCTTTCTCTCCCTCTCCCTTCTCTCTCTCTCTCTCTCTCTCCTTTAAAAAGAAAGCAGTACACATTCTTCCAGTGAACTAGTAGTCTCTCTCTCTCTCTGTCTCTCTCTCTCTCTCTCTCTCTCTTCTCTCTCTCTCTCTCTCTCTCTCTCTCTCTCTCTCTCTCTCTCTTCTCTCTCTCTCTCTCCTCTCTTCTCTCTCTAGTCCTCTCATCTCTCTCTCTCTCTCTCTCTCTCTCTCTCTCTCTCTTCTCTCTCTCTCTCTCTCTCTCTCTCTCTCTCTCTCTCTCTCTCTCTCACTCTCTGCTTAAAAGAGACAGCAGTTCACATTCCTCCAGTAAACTAGTAGTTCTCATCTCTCTCTCTCTCTCTCTCTCTCTCTCTCTCTCTCTCTCTCTCTCTCTCTCTCTCTCTCTCTCTCTCTCTCTCTCTCTCTCTCTCTCTCTCTCTCTCTTCTCTCTCTCTCTTTCTCTCTCTCTTCTCTCTCTGTGCTTAAAAGAGACAGCAGTTCACATTCCTTCAGTAAACCAGACGAGAATTCCTGTGTAGAGTACGCAGATTGGAAATGATTGTCTACACAATGATCAACATTTACACTCTTGTTTATCTATCGTCGATTGAATTAATATTTGGTCGTCTAAATACCCAAAAGCACATTGGAGCATGTTATTTATTACATATTTATCAGATAGGGTGTATCTCTAATGTTCCTAAGCACACACAAAAATAAATCGTATGTCAGGAGTATTGCTTCATCAAAGTTACACGACATTAAAACTTGTGCAATGACCATGTGTTGTTGAATGGCCTCATTAACCATGGAAGTTCCTGTTTGCAACACTAACTTGCAGCTGACTTCCCCCCCCCCCACCCCCTCTCCCACCCCCCAACCCTCTTCCTACTGCACAGAGGAAAATATAGAGCGTCACTGAACGATTGAACAAAAATCTTGCTCAGTGAATCAGCTGGGAAGAAAAAAGTGTTCTGTAATTTATAGCTTCGGTTTTGAGGTTTGGTCGAATTTCCCTTATTGGGAGGGAAATCTGATGCAGGAATCGACTTTTATGCAAATCCATGATGAACTGTATTCTGGAATCTCTTAATATATATATATATATAATATATATATATATATATATATATATATATTATATATATATATATATATATATATATATATATATATATATAATATATATATATATATATATATATATATATATATATATATATATATATATATATATATATATATATAATATATATATATATATATATATATATATATACATACATATACATACAAATATACACACATGCACACACAAAACAACACACAACACACACACACACACACACACACACACACACACACACACACACACACACAACACACACCACACACACACCACACACACACACACACACACACACACACACACACACACACATACACACATATACACACATACACACACACACATCACACATACATACACATACATACACACACACACGCACGCGCACACGCATTAATCCCATATATATATATATAATATATATATAGATAGAGAGAGAGATAGATAGATAGATAGATAGATATATAGATAGATAGACAGACAGATACAAGATAATCTTTAAGCATCACAAATTGTTCTCAATATGCAAAGCTACTTAGCTGTAAACTAGCGAGCTAAAATCCCATAAAAATGCAACTCCCATTAAAGTCCCTGAACTCAGATACATATTTAAAGAATTGCAAAAGTGAAGTACGACCTCGGTGCTGAATATGAACTCGATATTCATAGGTTCAGCTGAATGGACGGAAGAGATGTATGTTACGGAGCACACAGTTTCTCCTGGAAATTGACAGATAGAGGTGCATGTCTTTACTTTATGAAGATGTTTTTGTATCTCGTATTTTTTTTCATTGTATGTGTGTGTGTATGTGTGTGTGAGAGAGTTGTGTGCTGTGTGTGTGTGTGTGTGTGTGTGTGTGTGCTGTGTGTATGTGTGTGTGATAGTGTGTGTGTGTGTGTGTTGTGTGTGGCTGTGTGTGTGTTGTGTGTGTGTGTGTGTGTGTTATGGGGGTGTAGGGTGTGGGTGTTAGCGGTCTAATTCAAAGCTAGGTCCCTAATAGCCAAAAAACAGATTACCTTTTATTATTCAAACCGGTTTCAGTTTGATCAATATTAGATACCTATGCAGTTTCACTCTTTCAGATCTGGGCATCTCTATGACTTACGATCGAAAGAGTCGATGAAGTCAACTGTGAAATATTGTGTGCTTGTAGAGCTTCAAAGTAGCATAGTGACACTTTGCCGTAATAGACTGACCATGTTTCTTTATATGAACATAAAATCATCATTTAGCTATACCAGATATTATATTGTAAAGTTATTTACCTATCTACACAAAAAATAAAGACATATATATGTACAAAAAGCCAATAAGCAAAGTCGATCGACAACTGAGAAGAGAACAAAAAAAAAAAGAAATGTCTACATTAGAATGTATTTATGCAATATACCCTCATAGGAGTGCCAACTCCTACCTGCTCTGGACACGATAGAGCCTACAACCCGGGAAATGTAGGCTGACCTGAGGTTGGATCCACTACTCACTGGCTGATGTGCGTGGAGAAGCCAAAACATATGAGAGCAACACAATTATAAGTATGTGCCAAAGTACCAAGACTCCTTGTCTCCCCCTGTTTGCCTTTATCCTCTGGAGCAATAAGCAATATAGGTATGCTCTCCTTATACTATCTTCACATTTCCCTGACTTGTTAATTTTTTGACTAATTATATGCGTGACATCCAGATCGATAGACGTGAACTGGTACAGTAGCGAGATTACCAACACACTCTAGTATTACTAATAGAGAAATATAGCAATTATAATCACCTTCACTACATATATCTCCAATCATTGCGTCTAATACACCTCCAAGTACTTTGTGCACTCCTCGGTGAGCATTCTTGTGACCCCACACACTATCAGCCCAAATTCCCGTCAATGGCATGTTACCATCACCACTTTTCCTCATCTGCCAATATTTATTCTACAGCTAGTCATCTAGCTCGTCGATCCCGCATCTAACAAGAGCGCGAAAGTCATGGTATTATGTCTTCGTGATCCAGGAAAAAAAAAACAATTCTGTCCTATTTTAATAGGTTCCAATGTGTCTGCTCCAACAATCAATATTAATAGCAATATTCATCAATTAACACATAGCGACAATCCTCACCCAAACGAGTATCTTCTCTTGTACCGTCCAAGAGTATAATCAATCTATCACAAATTAACCCGCCATTATCAGATAGAAAGCGAATGTAACATCTAATAGTAGTGTTAATCACATCAATATATTAGATGAGAGTCTACATCTGCACGTATCGTCAAGTGTATCCCAGAGTGGTTAGCTGCACATCACATACACTCAATTCTCTAATTATGATAATATGGCTGGAATATCACAACATCTATGTTTATCTGAATCTACATTGGAATCGGTCGATCACCACGGGCACAATTGTCTTGTGCGTAGTCTACAATCATCTATCATTCATCAGTCCAACAAGTATTCCCACAGAATGAGATACAATTCACAGTTGAGATTCTCTAGTCTCAATCCTCCCATCAATTAGACTTTATGAGATCAACAGAGTCTCAGTATTACCTCTACTCCTCATCTACATTAGGATACATCAAGCGATCATTTTCTAAACTCTCTGAAACACTCAGCTCTCTCTCTGAGTCAGTGCGAGAAGTAATCTTTATATGGCACAAAACAATCTGCGATCATATACCCCATTAAATCGATAGCGACCTTCATGTCGATTATTCTAGTTTCAATATAATTGCCATATTAATTACAATTCTTTTTCTGCAGTAGTCACAACCATACACTTTAAAATACCCGAGTATTTATGCTATCTTTCATATCAATTACAAGATCTATAAGTTCTATTCGTCTCTAGCTTCTTCTCATTCATTTATCTTTGCATTTATCTATTTGCACTTAATACCACCATCGTATCATCAACTCTCAATAACTCTATTCAATAACAGGTCTGAGGAGTGAGAAGTATGGTTATCCTTCTCTTATCTGAAGTTTACTCGCGCACCTTACATATTATGTGCGTAATGTCGTTTATTATACTCTACCTCTGGTGTCTTTCTATCCTAGCTTATTAACTGGGCCTCTACTGTGCATTAGTAGCCCGACGAGTGCTTACAGGAGACCATAACACACTGAGTGAACTGGTGAAATAAAGTATTTAATTTGTACAAATGTGGTAGATGCTTCTCTGATGGACTTGTAGCGTATTGCATGGCCAGGAGCCGGAGCGACGAGCGGTACAAGAAGCGGCAATTCATTCTCGTAGTAGATAGCTAGGCAGAGAAAATTTGCCCTAGTGAATTAGCATCTTTAACTCCTTTTTCTTTTCCAACAAGCACGACTTGGCTGAGGTGGAACGTGACAGTTGCGAAGGGGGGAGGTGTGGGGTGGAGGGCCCCAGAGACCCTATGTTGATTTTGAATGTAGTGCTTGTGTGGAATGTTTGTGTTGTGTTTGTACCTTTTTGCATTTCTGTGTGTGACGTGCAGTGAGGTACTCCGAAGATGCTTAGATTGTTGTGTGAGAGAAGAGGTCTAGTTGGTGTCCCCAGGTACATTCTTTTAATGTGTGAGACGTTAGAGTTAGAGTGGAGTGTCTCTTCCACGATCAGAGCTATCCTTTGTTTGTTAGCTAGAATTGAGATAATTCATATGCAGATACAGTGGAGAAACGATGCCTTGTGGATTGTGTGCACTGTGTTTCTGAAGGTCTAAGTAAATCTATATACATGTGTCATTAATATATTAATAACAAATACCTGTTGCTTCGAGGTTGCTCCGTGCTAGCTTGTGCCCTTTCGTTTCAGTGTCCGTGTGTACATGCTTGGGTGGACGTGTAAGCCGTATGTTTAGAACATGCTTGATATATTTTCCATTGTTTGCCAAATCAGTAACAAATCTAATAAAGGAGGGATTTTCCCGGAATCTCCTTGGGTTTCCATTGTTAGCAGGGACAGTGATGCAGTGCTAGACAATGAGGACGGGTTTTATTTCTTTTTCATCTTTCTCCTTTTCTTTCTTTCTCTGTCTGTCTGTCTGTCTGTCTGTCTCTGTCTGTCTCTGTCCCTCTCTTTCTCTCTCTCTCTCTCTCTCTCTCTCTCTCTCTCTCTCTCTCTCTCTCTCTCTCTCTCTCTC
>NW_020871530.1:31285-33785 GCF_003789085.1 Penaeus vannamei | reverse complement strand
TAAACACGATTACTTACACATAATACAAAGACACAACAACAAAACAGAAGAAACCTAAATGAAGCTCAAATAAACACAATACACTCACCCACATAGAGACACACAACCACACAACCCACACACCCAACACCAACAAACTACTACAAGTAGTAGATAAAACATTATTTGCACTGTACCAAACAATTACACCTACTGACTACATATATGAGCCCACGGATTACTGATTAATACATAATTAATCGATTCGATAGTGACCAACTGCGCTTATTCAGAAAAATCCACCGTACAGGTATCACAGCGACTAGACTCTCACTTGCTCGCATTACACAAAACATAGATCTAACCTGTAGTATACCTCCTTCTACCCCTCCCCCTTTCCCCCCCTTTTCCCTCGTCCTGCCTCTCAGATCATAAAAACACACTTAACACTCACTGACGCAAAACACACTCCTACACACAACTCAAACGGCTCTAGCAAAATAAGTATTCAGTCTGGTTCTCTAGCTTCGTTTTCCTTTCCAAAGTGGCGCAAGGTAATTTGTACTTGTAATCATGACGCTGAATCCTAAATAATACCGTAGACCTATTTAGTGGGCAGACTGCATCGTACGGGAATCGTGTCTGACGACATACCTGGGTCAAAAAGAGACACAAACGGCAATAGAATAAAAGAGACAGAAAAGACAAAACAACACAAACAGGCTATCATCAGAGTCTCAACACAAAACCAACTATTCTAAAAGAACGACGAACGACCAACGAGAGCACGACGAGAGAGCCACAACGAAGAGGAGAGAGAGAGAGAGATAAGAGAGAGAAGAGAGAGAGAGAAGAAGGAACATGAGCACACATTCAACGCATACACTACAATTTGACCATAGCTACAAAACGACGGGAGCAATATAATAATAATGTATTGGATGTTTAAAAAGTTATAGATATTGCCGAACCATACACTTAGCATATAATTACTACCGATCTTATCCAGGCCACTCCTTTCCTACAATACCGAATAATAAATTACACGGTTACAATACGAAGCGTGGAATATCTACTCTCGGATCCGCACTCCTTTTTTAAGTATATATATCTGTGCGGTAATTGACTTATACGGATTACCTCCAATACTCAGTGATTCCATGCTGAATCGTGTCATTATTTTTTGGCTATGAGACTAATGGATTAAACGGATGGAGTAGTAACACGGGTAACTTACTTGACTAGCGGTTATATAACAGAATGTAATTTACAATGCATACAAACACCCCATTCTCGCTCTTCCTTATTTTAATCCTACCATACATGCATATACATACATATCATACATACATTATATATATCATTATAATATAATAATCTATATATATATATATTCTCTCTAATATTATACTATTATATTATATTATACTTATATATAGATAGATAAGATATAGACTAGAATTAGATCTATATCTTATATATTCATCATACCATATATATATATACATATATATATAAATTTCTATTAATTAATATTATATAATTCATAATATACTATATAGTATATATATATTATATATATATATACATAATATATTATATACATAAAATTATTATAATGTATGTATTTATATTATATATATATATAATATATTATATATATATACTTTATAATATAATATATATATTCATATATGTATACACACCACACACACACACACACACACACACAACACACACGCAACACACACAATGTATATATATATATATTATATAATATAATTATATATATAATATATATATATATAATATATATATATTATATATATTATCTATATAATATGTATGTTATATTAATATATATATCTATAAATTATATATATATAATCTATATATAATATTAATATATATCTATACATGTGTGTATATATAATTAATATAAATATTATATAATATATATTTCCTTCCTCTTCTCTTTTCACCCCTCAAGTGTGTGTGTGTGTCGTGTGTGTGTGTGTGAGTGCATGTTGTCCGTGTGTTCCGTGTGTGTGTTAAGTTCAAAAGACAAGTTCTCATGCAAAAAAATCGTTGCTTTAGAGCGCGGGCTTGCATCCCTAAACGCGTGCAATAGGTCGCAGGTCAAGGCGGAGTTTATTCTCGCAATTCATCTTATCTATCTATTAACTAAATTGTGACCAGTATGTATATATGTATATATGTATATATGTATTATTATATTGGATATTATAGTAGTCAGTATGTAGTTATAGTGATGTAATAATATTATGTATAATATATGAATTAGATGAATTAGAATACTAACATATAATATGTTATATATATCTAAATATATACTAATTTTAACTATATTATAATAAATATTATTATATAAATTATATAATATATATAATATTAATATAATTATTATAATATATATTAATTATAATATAATTAATATATGTTATATAATATATATTATATATATTAAATTAACATAATTATAATATTAATATTAGACATA
>NW_020871530.1:18785-26285 GCF_003789085.1 Penaeus vannamei | reverse complement strand
ATTCATTTATTAATTATTATTATTATTTTTTTTGTATCCTCCTAGTTCTGAATTCTTAATTACTTTTTTTAATTTCAAATCATCACACTTCATCGTCTCATTACCTTATTCCAAGCATTATCACTTTCGAAATATCGTAATAGAATCTTTAGAAATGCCTATCCCTCATTAAATTTTTCCCAATTCCAGATTTTCGCCAATTCCAAATTCCTAATTCCGGATTTTCGCCAATTCCAATTTCTTAATTCCAGATTTTCGCCAATTCCAAATTCCTAATTCCGGATTTTCGGATTTTCGCCAATTCCAAATTCCTAATTCCAGATTTTCGCCAATTCCAAATTCCTAATTCCAGATTTTCGCCTTCCGGAAATTCCAATTTCTTAATTCCAGATTTTCGCCAATTCCAAATTCCTAATTCCGGATTTTCGCCATTTCCAAATTCCTAATTCCAGATTTTCGCCAATTCCAAATTCCTAATTCCAGATTTTCGCCGATTCCAAATTCCTAATTCCAGATTTTCGCCAATTCCAAATTCCTAATTCCGGATTTTCGCCAATTCCAATTTCTTAATTCCAGATTTTCGCCAATTCCAAATTCCTAATTCCGGATTTTCGATTCCTAATTCCAGATTTTCGCAATTCCAAATTCCTAATTCCAGATTTTCGCCAATTCCAAATTCCTATTTTCCGGGATTCGCCTAAAAGATTTTCGCAGAGCCAGATTCCAAATTCCTAATTCCAGATTTTCGCAGATTCCTGACCTGCATTCCATCTCATTCCCTTCCTCCCTCAACTAAGCTTTTCAGTTCCCTTGAATACTTCGTCCTTTAACGGGCCTTTGATGACGCGAATTAATTAGGCTGTGACAGATTTTTTTTTTTTTTTGGGGGGGGGGCATGAGTGGATTTTGCTTAAAAAAAAAGGAAAAAATGAAAAAAATCAGCGGCGGGGTGAGGGGGGGGGGGAAGGGGGTACTTTTGATGTACTTTGAATCTATCTTTTTTTTTTTTTTTTTATATGTATTCGTGTTTGTTGTTTTGTGTGTTTGTGTGTTGTGTGTGTGTGTGTGTGTTGTGTGTGTGTGTGTGTGTGTGTGTGTGTGTGTGTGTGTGTGTGTGTGTGTGTGTGTGTGTGTGTGTTGTTGTGTGTGTGTGTGTGTGTGCGTGTGATTTCGTTTTTATTTTCGCTTTTCATAACTTTTATTAGCATTATTTATGTTCTTTTTTCCATTTTCTACTTTTTTGTTTTCCTCATCTTCCTCCGATTCTCCCTTCTACATCCTCTCTTCCTTTCCTTTCGTTTCCTTTCCCAATTACTTATTTTCTTTCCTTTTCTTTCCCTTTCCTCTTTTCTTCATCATCTTCCCCTTCTTCCGATTCTCCCTTCTACACCCTCTCTCCCTTTCCTTTCGTCTCATTTCCTAATTATTTACTTCTTCTTCGTTTCCGCTTTACCCTCCTTTTTATTATCCATTATCTCTTTTTTCCCCAAATGCAAACAACCAATGACACTAATTACCTCATTTGCGTCACGTGACTTCTGAAGCAATTTATGGAACCAAAAATACGTCAAAAGTTTAGTTTAACATCTCCGTAAACAAACATATAAACAAACAAGAAATAAGGAAAACTGCTAAAAAGTAAACAGAGCAATCAACAAACAAGTAAACAATCAACAAACAAGTTAACAAACAATTACCAAACAAAACAAACAGTCAACAAACAAGTTTTCCAATTAATCAACAAATAAGTTAACAAACAATCAACAAATAAATTAACAAACAATCAACAAACAACAAGCAATCAAAACAATCAACAATAAGTAAAGAGATTAAAACAATCAACAAATAAGTAAACAAACAAGATATCAAACAATCAATAAACAACAGAGTAGAAAAGCAAGTAATCAAACAAAAACAAGAGACCACAAACATCCCAACAAAAACAAACAACACCAAAACAGAAATCAAAACAATCAAGTAACACCAAAACAACACCAAACAATCAAGTAATCAACAATCAAAACAACACCAAAAACAATCAAAGTACAAAACAAAACCAAACAATCAAAAACAAACAAACAAACAATCAAGTAACAAACAACACCAAACAATCAAGTAAACAACACCAAACAATCAAGCAATCAAACAAACCAAACAATCAAGTAAACAAACAAAACCAAAACAATCAAGTAACAAACAAAAACCAAAACAATCAAGTAACCAAAACAAAACCAAACAATCAAGTAACCAAACAACACCAAACAATCAAGCAATCAAACCACCATAATTCGCAGCAACACAAATAAACATCGACGCTTCCATTGCAAATCCAATAGTATCGATTTCAAGCCATTTTTGCCCCTCTGGCTTGACAAACAGCTTGGAACGGCTTGCCAAGCTGACCGTGCTTTTGGTCTTCCGTGTTGACTTGGCTTGCTTTTTGCGTTCTTTTTCATTTTTTTTTCTTTCTTGCTTGCTTTCTGTCTTGCTTTCTTTCTTTCCTTCTTTCTTTTTTTCTTTCTTTCATTCTTTGTTTGTTTCTTTCTTTTTTCTTTCTCTCCTTCTTTCTTTCTTTCTTCCTTTCTTCTTCTTTCATTCCTTTTTTTCTTTCTTCTTTCTTTCTTCCTTCTCTCTTTTTGTTTTCTTTCCTTTCTTTCTTTTCTTTCTTTGTTGTTTCTTTCTTTTTTTTCTTTTCTTCTTTTTCCTTTCTTTCTTTCTTTCCTTCTTTCTTTCCTTCCTTCTTTCTTCCCTTCTTTCTTTCTTTCTTTCCTTCCTTTTTCCTTTTTTTCTTTCCTTCTTTCTTTCTTTCTTCTTTTCTTTCTTTCTTTCCTTCTTTCCGTCTTTCTTTCCTTCTTTCTTGTTTCTTTTTTTCTCTTCTTTCCTTCTTTCTTTTCTTCTTTCTCTTTTCTTTCTTTCCTTCTTTCCTTTCTTTCTTTCCTTCTTTCTCTTTCTTTCTTTCCTTCTTTCTTTCTTTCTTTCCTTCTTTCTTTCTTTTCTTTCCTTCTTTTCTTTTCTTTCTTTCTTTCCTTTCTTTTCTTTCCTTCCTTCTTTCTTCCTTTCTTCTTTCTTTCTTTTCCTTCCTTTTTCCTTTTTTTCTTTCCTTCTTTCTTTCTTTCTTTCTTCTTTCTTCTTTCTTTTTTTGTTTCTTTCTTTTCTTTCTTTTCTTTTTCTTTCCTTCTTTTGTTTTCTTTCTTTCTTTCTTCTTTCTTCTTTCTTCTTTCTTCTTTCTTTTCTTTCTTTCCCTTCTTTCCTTTCTTTCTTTCTTCTTTCTTTCTTCTTTCTTCTTTTTCCTTCTTTCCTTCTTTCTTTCTTTTTTCGCTCTTTCTTTCTTTCTTTTCTTACCTTCTTTCTTTCTTTCTTCTTTTTCTCTTTCTTTCTTTTCCTTCTTTCTTTCTTTCTTTCCTTCTTTCTTTCTTTCTTTCCTTCTTAATTTCTTTCTTTCCTTCTTTCTCTTTCTTTCTTTCCTTTCTTTCTTTCCTTTCTTTCTTTTTTCTTTCCTTCTTCTTTCCTTCTTTCTTTTCTTTCCTTTCTTTCCTTCCTTTCTCTTTCCTTTCTTTCCTTCTTTTCTTCCTTCCTTCTTTCTTTCTTTCTCTTTCTTTCCTTCCTTCTTTCTTTCCTTTCCTTCCTTTCTTTCCTTCTTTCTTTCTCTCTTTTTTCTTTCTTTTCCTCTTTCTTTCTTTCATTGCCCTTCTTCTTTTTTGTTTGTTTTTGTTTTTACTTATTCAAAATATTAAAAAAAAAAAAGCTGAGGGTTACGGGTTGCACAGTGATAATTGTCTCGTGAATTTTGAATGTTGCAATTTAAATTGTTGGATGGTGCATTGCAAAAGGGCGCTGCCTGTGCTCGGTCATTTGCAAGATAGGGAGGAGAGGTGGCTGTGAGTGAGGTGTGAGGAGGGAGGAGGAAGGAGGGAAGGGGGGAGAGGGCGGTTGGGAGGGAGTCGGAGAGGAGAGTTAGGCGAGGGAGGGAGGGAGGGGAGGAGGGAGGGAGGNTCTCTCTCTCTTTCTCTCTCTCTCTTTCTCTCTCTCTCTCTCTCTCTCTCTCTCTCTCTCTCTCTCTCTCTCTCTTCTCTCCTTCTCTCTCTCTCTCTCCCTCTCTCTCTCTCTCTCTCTCTCTCTCTCTCATATTAGAGTCCATTTCAATAAATGAGGTATGTCACACTGTGCATAAGATTGAATATGGTGTTATTAAAGGATAAAAACTCACTCATTTTTGCGTCTTATTTTTTATGAAATCCATGGATTTATGCTGCCACCACAGCTTCAGTACTTTCTCTTTGTCATACTTCAAGACAGTGACACTGGCTAAAAGACAATGTGATAAGTTGACACAAGGAGACTGATCATGTAAACAGGAGTGAAGATTACATGTTCACATCAGCGGCAAGAGAGTGCCATGTTTTGGTGCATGACATCTTCCAGGCATAGCAGGCAAATTAAGTATGTACTTGATTTTGGCCTTTATGCAAAATAATAGACAATCATAGCATTACACATCCTGTTCTCCTACAGACAATGCCCTAGGGCATGTGGTGTGGGCATGAGGGTTCCTTTTCAAGAAGGGCATAAGATGTGATGCAAACATCTATGTAATATGACTTGAATGACCTGTTGCTGGGAGCTGCGCCCAAGTCAGCTGGTACTTGAATAACACGTCACCCAGACCTACAACCAAGTCAGCCATGATGTGAAGGCCACATCATCTGTAGGCTTTGAGTTAATCTCCTCTTTCTCATTCTTTTCATCTGCCTTTTATTTTTTGTCTTCCTCCTCCTAATTCTTTTCTTCCTTTGCCCCATTCTTATCTTTTCCGTCTTCTTGCTGTCTCTTTCTGTACAACTGTATGTTATATCAACAAATCTCATAGGTATATCATTTATCACAAACAATTATTAACATTATAAAAAATCCTTCCAGCGTCATTTACAGAAAAAGTCTGCCCTATGCGAAACCTGTGGCTCCGTGTTCGATGAGTGGCAGCACAAACCCAAGATTCTCAGCTGTGGTCATACATTTTGCCTCGACTGTCTCATCTGCCTGGCGCGGGACACAGAAGTCAAGTGTCCTGCTGGTTGTTCTTACACGACTGCTCTCACCGAGGCTGGTATCTCGGGTGAGTGTTTGTAAGAGAGCATTATGTGTGTGTGGATTTAATTTCCTTTCTCCAGGTGTGTTAAACTCTCTCTCTCTCTCTCCCTCTGTGTGTGTGTGTGTTTTTGTGTGTTTTTATGTATGTATTTTTGTGTTTGTGTTTGTTTGTGTATTTTTGTGTGTGTGTTTTTGTGTTTTTATGTGTTTTTATGTATGTGTATTTGTGTGTGTGTGTGTTTTTGTGTGTTTTTGTGTGTGTGTGTTTTTTTATGTATGTGTATTTTTGTGTGTGTGTGTTTTTGTGTATGTGGTTTTTGTGTGTGTATGTTTGTATGTGTATATGTTTGTTTATGTGTCTGTATTATGTGTGTGTGTGTGTGTGTGTGTGTGTGTGTGTGTGTGTGTGTGTGTGTGTGTGTGTGTGTGTGTGTGTGCATGTTTGTGTGTGTGTGTGTGTGTGTGTGTGTGTGTGTGTGTGTGTGTGTGTGTGTGTGTGCTTGTATCTTTGGTGAATAGAAAAGAGATTGAGAATAGTTTTGACAATATCTTTAAGAAATAATGATAAGACAAAGAAATTTTAAAATTGATGATAATAATGATAATAATTTTTACACTTCCTCCTAGGGTTAACTACAAATTACACTGTGCCGATTAAAAAATATCCCGGAACAAACATCCCCTCCCCATTGCCTGTTATGCCACCAGGGTATGGTCATCAGAATGGAGCACAAAGGTATTTCTATTAGTTGTTTTTTCTCCCTTATGTTTTCGATCTTTATATAGCAGGATACATAACTTTATTGTTGTGCAGGGATACTAGAATTCCTAAAGAATTCTCTGACAAAATGGTCATATAGTCTACAGTAGATTGTATGAACACCTTGTCATAGAATTCTTTCTATATTCAGATTCACAGCTACATGAGAGTGAAAGTTAGTATCACCACCACCAAAAGGGCATAGGGAGATGAAAGACATGCCATCCATGCAATCATGTTTTCAACACCCATAAAGCAAACCATGTAGTAACATATGCATAGGATCAAACCAACATTGGATTATATGGACAACAAGATTTGCTTTTAGGTAGGGGAGGATAATGATTAATAATGATGATAACTAATAACTATCGTTATGATTATAATGATAATAATGGTAATGATGATAATAATAATAGGCATTGTGATGATGATGTCAGAAATAGGAAGCTGCCTGTAATTTAGATATTGCGAGTATGAAATATGTACTAACTACTTTAAGTGGTAAATATTTTTTGTAGTAACATTCTTTTTATTAAAGGTTAATGACTTCCACTAGGACTTCTGTGTCAGAGAAAAAAATTAAAGCAGATTAGCTCCGAATATTAAGCCCTACCATCTGCATAATGTGACCATCACGTGATGAAAAAATTTGGCTTGCGGGGAGGGTGATGCAAACTTGCCAACTTAACCATTTCTGCTGAAGGCCAGGATGACAGGAATGCTTCTTCACTAGTGTACAAAGCTCTTGGAGGATGACTAGACTCACTTGGAGTTTATAAGGGGTTTTTGCATTATTTTCATCAATAAACGAGAGTGTAATATATGATTCATGAGCTATGATTGGTAGGGCGTCAGCATCAGGGAGGACATTATTTCCTTGCCCAGGATCTTATTCCTGGCTGATGTGACCAGTGGCACATGTTGTATTTTATGATTATGATGGAAGAAAGACGCAAATAACAAAGTGGTCCTTATTTTTATTATAATGTCACTGAGTTCTAGACTACCTAGAGAGATGATGATGAGTCTTTGCAAGGGAAACAGTCTATTACTGTATGGATAAGGCAAATCAGATGATAAATATAAGTATTGGAAAAAGGTCAAAAAGCTAAAAATGCCTATGCAGTAAAAGAGAAAACATTACAAAGAAGTGGCATGGAATCTCGTCACTGTACAAGAGGGTTCATGAGCCTACAAACTGCACACCTGTTAGAGTGGCCTCTCAAATAAGCCTGATACCCATATTTTTGGCCACATGATGGCAGTGAAGCATCCAGATCCAATAGTTTAATCTTTGGTTTAATGTAATGGTGATGGGGAAAATTTTGTCAAGTTGAGGTTGCATGTACATTAGTGTGCACCCCTCTAGGCCAAGGTGATTTTCAGGCATGCAAGATTTGTTAATTTCATGGTGGACATAGCCTGAAGATTTGAAAACCACGTTTGTCTGTGATTATTTTCTTTAAAATGAGATCTTGTCACCAGTTGTTGTTGGGTAAGGGGACCATTCCTAAATAGAGGGTGTCAGAGTGACATTAGGTGCTGGATGATCTACACTATTCATACATAAATGAGGAAATTACCATATGTTGTTAGACCCCACCTTTTTTGAGTTTGTGAATATTCATAGAACATAAAAACATGAATTA
>NW_020871529.1:130822-133322 GCF_003789085.1 Penaeus vannamei | reverse complement strand
TAGATATAACATATAATATATTATATAGATATATATATACAAATAATATATATATAATAATATATATTATATATATTTATATATTATATATATTATTTATTTATTTATTTATTTATTTTTATTTTTATTTTTTTTTTATTTTTTATTTTTTTACAGATACTTCTGTGAGCCAGAAAAGGGCCTGTGCATTCAGAGTCCGACTTCCAGGCAAATCAGTCTTCCATTTAATATGTACACACACACACATACAAACACTCACATACCACAACACACAATACACGAACTCTCACATACAAACACAAATATATATATACAACATATTTGTCTTTATACATTACAAGATATATTAACCATATTTGTATGTATGTATATCGGAAGTGCTGGAACTTGCAGCCAGAAATTGAGTCAAAATGAACTTTAAACCAGCGTTATGATAAACTAAACCAACATCTAGGGAATAACTGTAAAGAAAGTTATTTATTATCTTTCTCATATTATGCAAATGATAATAGCGATGTGTCCAAATTGAGTAGTGCATCATAACCATATTGTTATATGTCCTTATTTTCTACCAATGAATAGAACAGAGGAATAAAAATATAGATGCAAAGGAATTCAGTTCTGTAAATCTAAACAGTTCATAACAGAGCTGGTAATGAGCTTCGTAATTACATCCCCATGCAATTATGAAGCCTCTAATTAATTAAGACAGTAAAAAGTCAAATTTCATTATAACAACATACAGAAGTAACGAAATGGTATGTTTTGTTGTTATAATCTGCATGGATTAATGGATGCGGTTAATAAAACATAATAAAAAAATTAAAAGATCATCAAGGTATAAAACATGTAGGATGGAAAAGAAAAAACATTCAAGACACACTCTCGAGATCAAAAGCTGTTTGCATATAAATGGAACAAACATTACATTGTTATTCCACTGGAACAGATATTTCCCCCGCCTTGGGATTTCACTCTGCAAGATAACATCACATGAGACATATATCTGATTTGGGTTGGATCTATATACTGTACAGATATTGCCTCTTATAGTAAACACGAACAGAGAACAAAGGGGAAAGCGGACAAGCCAAGCAAAAATGCTATGCAGTCTCTCCCGTAATCCATTCTCAAATAGAATAGGGAATGTAGTTAGCGGAAAGAAAGAGAAGAGAAAAAAAGAAATGTGTGTCGACAGTTCCTTGCAAAGGCATTTATACCTTGTGATCTCAAGTTGCTTTCTTTTCGGGAGTCTCTGTGGACTATTTTTAATGTACACGCACACTTACATATAGCAGCACACGCATACACACACGCACTTATATACACGCTAAGAAAACTAGACATTGCATCTAATATAATTTCATTTTCATTCGCAAGCAAACTTTATTTTTCATTCGTAATGTAATCTATTACTAAGAGAATATATCGAGGATTATTCCAAATATAATTCATTTACACATGAATTTACACGAAAACACACGAATTTCCCCGAGTAAAAAAAGAAAAGGAAAGAATCCCTCTCCCTTTACAACACGTATTTCGTTGAGGGTGTACCAAACAGAGTCCAAAAAAAGTGAGTGTCACCATTTACATAATTAGATTCTCTCACTCACTACGTACAGTACCATCGTGACGCAACGATGAGCTACGGCCGTGGGTGGACCAAGCTGGCGATATACAACGAAATCAACTTCTTCCGTATGCATACCGGCGAAGGTGAGGTGAAATAGGCCTTTTGTCGATCTCAGTCAGGTCAGGTTTCGTCGTTAGGAAGTGACCGCTTGCGAGGGAGGGAGCCTGCGGCGCGGCGATAGCGTTTTGCTCCGGACACAAGGAGCCCAGATGGGGAAAGATATGCATATACTAGACGTCTGTGTGTGTCCCTCTGTGAACACCATACACGCGCGCGCACGCCACACACACACACACACACACACACACACACACACACACATCACACACCACACACACACACACACACACACACACACACACACACACACACACACACACACACACACACACACCACACACACACACACACACCACACACACACACACATACACACACACACGACACCAACACACACACACACACACACACACACACACACACACACACAACCACACACACACACACACACACGTGTGTATATATATATATATATATATATATATATATATATACACGTATATATATATATATATATATATATATACATATATATAATATATATATATATATATATATATATATATATATATATATTTATATAATATTATATATATTATATATATATATATACAATAATATAATATATATATTAATATATATATATATATATATATATATTATATATATATGTATATATATATATTATATATATATATATATATATATATATATGTATATATATATTATATATATATATATATATATATATATATATATATATATATATATATATATATATATATATATATATATATATATATA
>NW_020871529.1:68322-70822 GCF_003789085.1 Penaeus vannamei | reverse complement strand
GCGTATTGTCAGAACTCATCTTCATATTTTGAGAATGAGAAGGAGAAAAAAGAAGAAGAAACAAAGGAAAACAAGGAGGAGGAGGAGGAGAAGGAGAAGAAGAAAAAAATGAAAAGAGAAAGAAAAAGAAGAAAGAAAGAAAAAATAAGATATAGCAGAATAAGAAAGAGAAGAAAAGGAAGAAAGAGAAATAGAAGACGGAGAAGAAGATGAAGAAATAGGAAAAAGAGATAGATGAAAACGAAGAGAAAAAGCAAAGAAAATAAGAAATCAGCAGAACAAGAACAGAGTAAGAACAGGAGAAAAGAACACTGTAAAAGTAAAGACAAAGTACCCCCCCCCCCCTTTCACTGCTCAATTCTCGGCACACATATTTCACTAGAAGCCGAGGCAGGAAAAGAAAAAAATCTTGAAGGAACACACTCATGTATGTTTTCTGCATTACGTGCCGTTATTGAAGATTTTTTACACGGGATAAAACCAGTCTTGGCTTCGGGGTTCCTACTTATTGTTCGCTGCTGTTGCAATATGTGATGGTCTTTGGGGATAATAAAAGAAGGATGTGCATGTGTCAGTTGTCTGTGGAGATGGATAAGATAGAAGATAGTAGATAGATTAAGATAGATAGATAGATAAGAGAGAGAGAGAGAGAGAGAGAGAGAGAGAGAGAGAGAGAAGAGAGAGAGAGAGAGAGAGAGAGAGAGAGGAGAGATAGAGAGAGAGAGAGAGAGAGAGAAGAGAGAGAAAGAGACAAAGACAAGCAGACAGGGAGAGAGAGAGATAATGATATATATATATATATATATATATATATATAATATATATATATATATTATTATATATATTATACTATATATACTATATATATATATATATATATACTAATATATATTATATATATATTTACATATACACACAATACATCATATCCCGTATATATATATATATATATATCAATATCTATATGGTCCCAACAGCACAACACAGCACACACACACACACACACACAACACACAACACACACACAACAAACACAGCACACACACACACACAGAGAAGAGGGAGAGAGAGAGAGAGAGAGAGAGAGAGAGAGAGAGAGAGAGAGAGAGAGAGAGAGAATCAAAGAGAGTCAGAGAGATTGAAGAGAGACTACGATAGAAACAGAGAGAGACACGGACAGACATAAGAGGCAGATAGAAAACCACATAACCAGAGACAGACAAACAGACAGACATATAGACAGAGAGAGAAATGTACACGTGCTCATCAGAATAGGAAACTGGCGAAGAGTTCCATTAAACCAGAATTCCATTTTCGATGAGAATGTTGACTGATCTGCAGAGCAAACACATTCACTTTATTTATTCTTATGAGTCTTTGGATTCCTCTCCCACATTCCCCATTTCCATCATCATATTGCATTTCTGTTGCAGTCAGAAAGAAGAGGTGTAAAGACTGGAAGTAAGAGAGAATTAATAAAACGAAAGAAAGGAAAGAGACAAATAAGAATATGACTGTTCATAAATAGAGTAGTAGGTATAGCGGGACTTTGTGTTTAATAGCAATGGTTATAGTGATAACGACAGAGATAATAGCAGGAATAACGAAAGTAATCTCAATCACTATAATAATATACTTTAAAACACTGAATAATCAAAACTCATGATGATGTGATGCATGACGTATTCAATGATGCAGATTGATGATGTTAATGATGATAGAATTAATAAGGATGATAACTGAATGATAATAAGTAATGATAATGATAATGAAGATAATAAAAATAAATAATAAAGATAATGATAATAATATTCAATATGATAATAACAATGATTATGCTAATAAAAGAGATAATAATGATTATAATGATATTGAAATATAAAAATAAGGGCATGATATTAGTAGAAAAATAATAGTGATAATATATTTGATAATAATGATGACGATAACAATAATGAAAATAATGATGTTGATGATAATAACATTGACATAATAATGACATTGATAATAATAACAACAGCAACAACAACAGCAGTAATAATAATAATGATAATAATAATGATAATAAATATAATCAATAATGATAATAGTAGACTGCTACCACTACTACTACAATGCCAATGATGCTAATGAAAAGGACAATTAAACTGATGATGATGATAATAGTAATGATAGTAATGATAATAATAATAATAATAATGACAATAATAAAAATAAATCAATAATAAATAATATAATGATAATAATGATAATGATAATAATCATGATAATGCATAGTGATAATAATGATAACACTAACAATAATGATAATGATAATCAAAAAGACACAATAATCATAAATATTCAGTAATGGATAATGATAATAGAAACAATAACAATGATATCAATAATGATGAATAAAAATAAACAATATCATAATGATAATAATAATGAGAAATAAGATCATCTAAATTAAACATTTCAATACCACATTCTCTAATTACTTTAATCCACTTATCAA
>NW_020871529.1:60822-63322 GCF_003789085.1 Penaeus vannamei | reverse complement strand
GACTTGAAAGAAAGGACTTGGGGATTCGATCTGAGGATAGGGAGAAAAGGAAGGACGCAGGACGGGGAAAGGAGAACTATAGGACTTCAAACGTGAGCGGGATAGGCTGGGGAGGGAAGCTGGATAAGAATGGGGAGAAGAAGGAAGCAGAAAGAAATGAGGATGCAGGATGGGGTTGAAGGATAGGGGAGAGGGAGGGAAGGAACTGGAAGGAGGCGGGGAAGACTAGAAAGGAAGAAAGAAACAAGGATTCGTTATGAGGATGGAGGAAATGAGGAGGAATTCGTATCTGTCAAATAAAGCAGGATAGGGATAGGAAGAGGGGGTAGGGAGGGAAAACATATAAAAACCGAGCTTTGGGTGGGTAGGGCACACAAAGGTCGCTATAACGGGGGCTAGGAGAAGCGGGATGGACGGGGGAGGGGGGGGGGCTAAGAGGATGAGGGTATGAGGTCTCACTCGAGTCAACACGACAGAAAGCGGATAAAAGGATAGACGAAAGACATCCACTGGAAAATAATTTGAACGAATGAATGTAATTAGAAAGAAGAAGAACCCAGCAAGATGAATACAAAGATAAAATGAAATAAAAAGTAACAAAATAAAAGTCGGTCAAAGAAGAAGAAGAAGAAGAAGAAAGAGAAGAAGAAAAAAACAGTATATTACCTTCATATGCATTAATATGTTGAAATGTATTACCAAATTTTCTTATATTTTTTCAGGCGATATAAGTAATAATGATTATCACAACTGCAACTGTAGAAAATAATGTCTTGATATTCTTACAGGAAATGCAAATATCACGTAATCTGTCTCTGTCAGGATTTAATTAATTTCATATCTTCCTCTCCGTCCCTACCCCCCCCCCCCTTCTCTCTTTCTCTGTCTCTCTCTCATCCTCCTCTCTCTCTCCTTCCCTCCCTCCCCCCTCTCTCTCTCTCTCTCTCTCTCTCTCTCTCTCTCTCTCTCACTCACTCTTTCTCTCTCACTCTCTCCTCCCCCCCCCCCGCTCTCTCTCTCAGTGTTGAGACCTTATCACAGTTACATAAGTTGACATTTTGTAAACACGATAGTTTACAACCTTACCAATGATTCACACGAAAGAGCTTTGTCCCAACGTACCACTAAGGGATACAAGCCTCCAACACCACCTGCTTATCCTGCGCCTAGGCCTGGATAAGACGAAGAGGCATTTCTAAGATCCTTCTTCTCCTTATTACGGAGATAGATAGCAGCAAGGTCATTGGATGCGCGATGTAGACCAGCTCTCTCGACGGGTCCAGAAGTGTACGTAGATCTCTGTGTTAAACCATTGTGTTTTTTTATGATCCCTTATCAACTTTAGTATGAGTGATGAATTCGGGTGTGGATTCCAAAACAGGAACCATAAGGAAGAACGGAGTAATCTTAATGTATATATATATAAGTGTGTCATACATCGGTAGCCTCCACAACGACGGTTTCAGCGGGTATATATCAGCGATAATTAATTTAATTCTGACTTTTTCAGATGAGAGATGATATTCCATCAACATTCCTCTCATGGCCGATTTACAAGGCAATTTGAGAACTGCACTACAAACGAAGGGTTGTGGATAATGGACACATATACACTCACAAATATATTTATCTATCTTTCTGTTGCTCGTTTTTTGATGATACAGATACGTACGTACACTATACAAACCCATACATATGTAGTGCCTTAAAAACAACAACAAAAAAAAGATACAGAATATTCGTACAGAGGAATAGGATAGTTATGAGAGCGATGCTTCAGGGTAAAAATGGACAAGAGGTTATTTATGCAAATTGAATCTGACGGATACGTCTTGAATTATGATTAATGTATATGAAATAAGGTTTGAAATACTTTTAGAAAAAGCTTCTGAACACCCAGAATTTTTAACACGCCAGATCACACACACAAACACACACACACACACACACACACACACACACACACACACACACACACACACACACACACACACACACACACACACACACACACACACACACACACACACACACACACACACACACACACACACACACACACACACACACACACACACACACACACACACACACACTCCTCTACTAAGAACAATAAGGCTTATCTCTTCATGAATCCAGTTCAAAATAAAGTCAAATTCAAAGAAAATGAAGATTGTTAGCATGATCTGGATTGAAAATGCAACATTCTGGCACCAAGTGTAATGTAGCCGTTCATTAATGCTCCAAAGGGTAATTCTATACCGGTGGAACGGGAAATTGTGTATATAAGATAGGGGAATTGCATAAAAAGATAGTGAAATGAATGATAAGAATTATGTATAAAAGGAAATAATGTTTATATGTTTTTTTTTGTTCTTCTCTCCCTCTTTGTCTGCCAATCTGTCTGTCTGTCTTTGTCTTTCACTCTCTTTCCCTTGCCCGTCTCTGTTTTGCTCTCTCCTTGTTCCCACTTTCATTTCCTCTCTCTCTTTCTCTCCCG
>NW_020871529.1:48322-53322 GCF_003789085.1 Penaeus vannamei | reverse complement strand
ATCTTTTCATGGAAAGAATCTATGGGTTCCTACAATAGCGTTTTCCACGCTCCAATGCTCATTCATGAAGTTAAGCAGTTTGCCGTCTGTCAACTCGATTTACAATAAACACATATCTAATTCAAAATAACGATAAAGCATGGAGTAAATTAAAGACTAGACAGTTATTTTTTCTAGTATTAGTCATGGAAAAAGACATGTTATAGTAAAATAAAGGTTTCTATCGATTATGAAATCGTGAAATAAACTACTATATCCGAGCAGTTGTATTTTACAAGATACTTTGCAATGTGTGACATCATAACAAGGCGGCTATTATTGTTTCGAGTATGGGCTTCGGAGGCCTTACGACATTGTAACGGCTCCGATGCACGATGCAACATTGTAAAGTGTGTTGAGTATCCGGCCCCTGGTTCCATTCCCCTGAACCTGTTGAGGGACGTGGCCATCCCTCTCTGTGAGTGGGAAGGGACTGTAGCAACTACCGTGGCATCACACTACTTAGTGTATTAGGCAAAGCCTCCGCCCATATTCTTCTAAAACGGATCCGTGACCACTTAGTAAGGCACCAGAGACCGGAGCAGTCTGGATTCAATCCCGATGAGTCGCCAATAGACCGTATCCTAGCGCTACGAGTCTCTGTCAGTCATCCCTGCGGCCATGGGCTGCTTGTAGCCTACATCGACCTCAAGAAGACGTTTGAGTCGGTGTATCGCGAATCGCTATCGGAGTGACTTGGGGAATTTCAACATAATATATTGTTTCAGTCAGTTACGCAATGAACTATTCTTGCTCTGCATATGGGTGGGGGCACTTGGGAGTGTCTGTTATAGGCCCCACACCGCTGAAAACATCTAGCATTGGTATTTTCTGATAGTGCTGGCATCATTGGAAGTTGCTTTGTCATGATTTGGCTTATCTGATCAAACTAATCTTGCTTACTTTTTTGTACATGCATATGATGTCTAATTAGGCAGGTCCTTGCTGTAGGTTCCTAATTTTGTTACCTTCCCAGATCCGCCGACCCCTGCGGGTTACTGCTCTAATACTAATTTTCGAATAATCAAAAGTGAAAAAACGAAAGAAAGGAAGAAAGAAGGAAAAAAATGGTGAAATATAATCATTGTTCAATTACAGTTCTGGTCTATTGTTTACGCTGTATCGAATGTGTATTTCCATGGTATTAATCTTCTCTAAGATAACTCTTCCGTAGCACAAAGGTTTAAGAAATATTTTATTATTTGGTAAAAAAGAAATGTACAGGGGCCACGCAATCACTTGCATGGTCATTCCACCGTATTTTACCAGTGTGATGCGTTTTTTTTATTTTAATACCCTGCAATGGTGGTTAATTTACTGGCTCTTTTATCTTGACAAAACGATCCCAGCGCAAAAATTCTACCATTATGGCGCTCGTTAATTTCCCTAGCTGGCTATCAATTTCTCTGAGAATCAACAACAATCAAAATTAAATAAAACTGTCATGCCTTCTTTCTCTGATTAAGTCTGGTAATTGTTATACACCTGAGGGGAAAGTACCGAATCTTTCTGATTGACCAATTACCTTTAGTTTATAATCATAATGTTTGCATTTAGTACCATTTAGTACCAGATCTTCATTAACTGTGTTTTGCATGTTCAAACCTAATGAACTATCTTACATTTTCTTTACATGTAGTCTGTTTTTTTTCACTAGAATGAACTTTGGTTTGGTTATAAACGCAAAATATCCTGTAAATATGTCTACCATTCGGGCAGGTCTTCTTTGTCAGGAATAAAAAATATAGAACCATAAAGGAAATTGGTGATATGAATTGAGTTATGAGCAATATAGACTATCCTTTATAAAAGCTAAAGAAGTCAAATTAGGTTTTCGATATTGAACACTAAACCGTCCTTCCAATATTGAATACTATATCATTTCCTAGAATGGATGAATGTACCGTGTGACGTGAAGCAATGATTTCAAGATGATTACCACTTTCTGTTGGTAGCATTTCTCAACGTTTCTGTTGGTAGTAATTCTTAATCTTAAAAGTAACCCCAACATTTGCCAAAGTGATCTATATCTATACCAAGCAATAAATTAAGTGGTTGCCAAAATATTCCACGACTATCTTGAAGTTACTTTTATTTTATGAAAGCCATTCATATATCAACAGCTGATTCATTCAATTCATTGACACATTTCACACACACACACACACACACACCACACACACACACACACACACACACACACACACACACACACACACATAAATGCATTTATGTTATGTATGATTAAGTGTGTGTATGTACTATATATATATATATATATATATATATATATATATATATATATATATATATATATATATATATATATATATATATATATATATATATATATATATATATATATATATATATATATATATATATATACGGCATATCATTCAGACTAACGCACTGGATGCATACAAGTAACTTTACATTCCAGATTATTCTTGTTTACTTCTGTGCTAAACTGCAGTACATCGTTTCGTTAAAGTCCGGAGCGATCATAACCGATTGCTCTGAAAGGCTCCTTCCGTAAGACATCGAAGCGGAGCCGAGCGCGGGCGAGCGGCGGCTTCAATATAATCACAGAGCTCGAGGTAACGCACTGTGGGGCGATTTCGCTTACGACAGCATCCTCAGGCTCGCTCTCCTTGGCGGAAGAAGCATTAGCCCGGAGAGACTGGCGGAATCCCCGGGGTATTGGGGTTGCCGGGGTAAAGTTGCGTTATCCCGGTGTTATGCGGCTGGGGAGCGGTGTGCTTTTTGTAGAGGTATTTCTCTTCCGGTATCTAGGGGAAGAAAGGTAGGTCTTTGAGGCAGGGAGGGACAGTGTGTGTGTGTGTGTGTGTGTGTGTGTGTGTGTGTGTGTGTGTGTGTGTGTGTGTGTGTGTGTGTGTGTGTGTGGTGTGTGTGTGTGTGTGTGTGTGTGTGTGTGTGTGTGTGTGTGTGTGTGTGTTGTTTTTAGTACGCACGCGTGAATAAATATTAGTGTTAGTTTTAAAGAATATTTACAAATGATGAAAACATAGCCTCGTGTGCAAAGAGTTTTAGAAGAAAGATTTCATAAAACGGGAAAAGTAAATTGTATTCATTTTTTTTATTACTTCAATTATTTCCCGTTTTCGCGATTTGCCTTTGTTATGTCTCTTCCTTTTCATTCTTCTTCAGAATTTGCAAGCGAGAAGCTATTCGTAACCCCCCCCCTCCCCTCTCATGTATTGCTGCTTGTGTAATCCGCCAGTATACAATATTCTTCAAACAATTCAAAGTTTTGAATATTGATTAATTTTATACACAGTATCATAATTCGTTGTTCTGATCTGGATACAAGGAAGTCATTTCCCCCCCACTTACTATCGAATCGAAGAAATGATTAGCAAAACAAAAAAAATGTCTTCGAGCCAATTTAGTTTGGAGGAGCATCTTACCTACTCAGAATCAATTAACCATATTGGAATTTAACAAAAAAAAGAAAAGAAAAGAAAAAAGAAAATTACTTATATGATCTGCACTGTCGGAAATGTCCTAAACCAATGATGTCCAGATGGCAACACTACATACCAAGTCATTTTTTAAATTATTTCTATTTTCAATTTTCTTTACACAAAGAATGTCTCTACAAGTATTTGAGAACCAAAAAGTCCATTTTTAGCACTGTCTATAACCCCTGTTTACTTTTTTTTCCTGGATATTCGAAAACCGTGTTTAATAGAACCTGTTCCACAATATAATATAAGTTGAATGTCAGATAATTGATTAGTTAGAAACTAAAGAACTTAAATCCTGCAAAATCAACCTACCCCTAATTAATCTTAAACTGTTAGCTTGCACTGTGACATAAGAATTGAATTTCAGTTTGTTATTAAAATAATCTTAAAATAAATCTTTTCCAGGATTTTTCTCTCTAATAAAAACGTAAGTCGCAGCAGTGTGGGAGAAAATGTGATTATTCTTTAGTAAAGATTCATTTTGAGATTAATATTGATTTTACGGTTTTTGAAATATATGCTTTTATTCTAATTATTGTTGCAATATGACATCATAATCGATAGCTAAATGAGTGATAATAATTAAAGCCAGCACATCAAGGGTCCTACGTTTTGAAATCTTAACTTCTAATAAGCTATTTTCAGATAATGCTGACAATGCCTAGCTTTTAAACAACTATGCCATGAATGGGCACTTCTTCCTCTGATTAACTTGGGTACCACAGCGCCCTTTGCAACAAGACGCACCGTCATTAAACAACCGGTAGAGTCTCATGTACCTGTACGTGTTGAAAGGGATGCCATGGTGACTCATTGTTTGTATTGTCGAAAGATTATCAGTCGCGACTTCGACGAACGCCTTTGACGCCTCGGTCTCGTGCTTTCAACGAGGAACACAGGCATCAATGGGGACGCAGTGTTTATCAACTGAAATAGGCTGACTTGTGAAGATAATTGGGGAACAACGCAACAATCACATTAATTGTTACCAAATATTTGAAACTATAAGGCAGGAGAGGTAAAACTTTTCTCTATTATGCGGCTAGGGCTATATGCCTGGTGTTGTATTTCCCCTTGCTATTAGAGCAGAATTTGGTAGACGTGAGGACTGCTTAACACATGCCCACACACTGCACACGAATAATAATGTTCCAGATATAACAGCAATGCTATCAGTTAATAATGTACCTAATAATGGATATCATTATAATGACATTTGTAATAAAGACTGTGTGTTACTAACAACAAAAATGTTTTTGTTAATGATGACAATAATCTCATGAAATGCAAATCAACTGGCATTAATAATGTAATGCGAAAAGTAAATTAAGTATTGGTGATAAAATTATTCCAAGATCATGAATAATGACGATTCTAAAGAAAATCTGGCTTAGTATGTTGCAAAATATGAATTAGGAAGAAAATGCGACACGGGATATTTAATTAATAGGATTATATATTTTTTTGCAC
>NW_020871529.1:14071-24071 GCF_003789085.1 Penaeus vannamei | reverse complement strand
CCCTCTTTTCCTTACAACCCCCTTCATCCCTTCTTCAACACCTCTACCCCCCCCCGCCTCTACAACCTCCTCGCCCCTCTATAACCCCTCATCCACCTTACCTACATCCCCTGCTCCCCCCTCCCTCTAACGGCCCCATCAATCCAGTTTTTTCACCCCCTTCCCTCCAACCCCCTTCATCCCTTCTAACCCCCATCATCATTTTATTTCATTTCCTGTTTATTTTTACCTACTTCCCCTCTCCCCCCCTCCCTCCAACCCCAAATCAACCACTTTCTTTCACCCCCTATCTATCCTCTACAACCCCACTTCTTCACCTCTCCCTCCAACCCCCCTTCCATCTCACTCTAACCACCCCCCCCTCCAAACCCCCCTTCATCTCCTTCTCTTCATCCCCCTCCTGCAACCCCCTTCATCTCCCTAAACCCTCCCCCCTTCATTCACCTTCTTTCATCCCCCTCCCTCCAACCCCCCTTCATCTCCTAACCCCTCCCCTTTCATTCACTTCTTTATCCCCCTCCCCAAACTCTAAATCCCTTCATGCTCCTACCCCCCTTCTTCATTCACTTATTCAAATCAGCCTCCCTCCAATCCCCAACATCCAATTCTTCACCCCCTTCCTTCCTTCTCCCCTCCCCCCTCCTCCTCCCGCGCCCTACACCCCCGTCCCCACTCATCACATATTGCGCGGTGGACCTGCCACTTAGCGAGCCCCAGCGCAAATACGCTCCGCCTTGAATAAGTTACAAACTATCTCAAGCATTAATTATGGCGCCGGATCGCTTTTTTGTTGCTCGGGTCGCGCGCTGGTGAACGGGGGGGGGGGGTGGGTGTGGGGGGGGGCGAGTGGGGTGGGGTGGGGGTGAGGGTGGGGTGGATGGTGCGTACTTTGCGCATTTTGCCTTTTCCGACGGGGGGGAGTGGGTGGGGGAAAGTGGGGGTGGGGTGGGGGTGGGGTGGGGGCCGGGGGGGAATGGGGCTAGTTCTTGTCGATTTTGCAATTTCCGAGAGCGAGGCCGCCGGGGAGGGCGGGGTTTTGCATTTAGATAAGAGCTGGTTCTTTTTTTTCTTTTTTCTTTTTTTCCGTACTAAGAAGAGAGAGAGAGAGAGAGAGAGAGAGAAGAGAGAGAGAGAGAGAGAGAGAGAGAGAGAGAGAGAGAGAGAGATAGCGAGAGAAAAGGGCGTAGAGAAAGGGCGAGAGAGACAGAGAAAGACAGACCAGACAGACAGAAGACAAAGACAGAGACAGAAACAGGAAGAAGCAAAAAAGAAAAAAAAAGCTAAGCAGGAAAAAGAAAGAACGAAAAAGGACATATGCCCTTCTTGATCCACACGCAGAAATATCATCCTGATTCGCCATTGCGAACACTTGTTACTACTCCTTCGTCTCACGCTGGCTTTTCTTAATCATTTTCAGATTGGGTGAAAAAAATATCCTGGATAATGATGGATAGGGTCAGAGGGAGGGCGTGAGAAAGTGGGGAAGATTTAGAATGAAAAAGAGAAAAAGAGAGAGAGAGATTTAG
Source organism: Penaeus vannamei (assembly GCF_003789085.1). Lineage (NCBI taxonomy): Eukaryota > Metazoa > Arthropoda > Malacostraca > Decapoda > Penaeidae > Penaeus > Penaeus vannamei. The sequence goes on along the minus strand of NW_020871529.1, from coordinate 22,545 downwards.
GGGAGGAGAGTGAGGGGTAAGGATGTAGAGGGCAATGCAGGCAAGGGTGGGTGGGGGTTTAGGGAAGAAAGGACGGAGGTAGAGAGAAGAGGGACAAAAGAAAAAGAAAAGAATTATAGAAGGAGGGAAAGAAGGAGGGAGAGAGGGAATGATTGAGCGAGGGTGGTGAGTCAAGAAAAGGAAGAGAGGCGGGAGGGAGGGAGAGAGAAGAGAGAGAGAGGGAAGGAGGAAGAGAGAGAGAGAGAGAGGGAGGAGAGAGAGGAGAGGAAGGGAGAGAGTAGAAGGGGGTAGGGGAAAGGGAACGAGGAGAGAGAGAGAGAGAAGAGAGGAAGAGAGAGAGAGAGAGAGAGAGATTTAGAGAGAGAGAGAGAGAGGAAGGAGAGATGAGAGAGGGGACCCATATTATTATATATATAAATAATATATTATATATAATATATATATATATATATAATAATATATATATTATCACTGGAAATATATATATCACTGGAATATATACACTAAGAATACTGTTACTACTTTGGTCATCAGTTAATTACCTTTTGGTTCTCTCGTTACTCTTCCGTCACACAAACAAAATGTTTCTTTTCAATCACTTCAATTATAATTCTTGGTGGATCAGTCAATTTCCAGTTTCACAAAGGAAATAACGACAATGCCAAGAACATTGTAATATTCAAGGAAGTTTTAAAGATGAACAAACCACTCTATCCGCCCTCTGACAGAAGCTGCCTGTTCACTGTCGTTCAATCTTATTCGAAGCCTAAGTCGGAGTCAGCTCGAAGCATCGACTTTACTGTGTTTCCTAATTTCCTCAAAAAGAGAAAGTGCAGAATATTTCATTAGCAGCAATATTAAGTATATGAAAATTGTTACTAGATCACTCCATACGCAAATTTAGTTTACATTTAAAAGAATGAAAAACCAACAAGGTCGAGCACACACTTGACGCAACAATGCGGACAGACATCTGTGTCTGTGATTGGTCATAGATGTCATATTCGGTAAAACGAAACGAAAGGCGATCTTAACGTCAACCACCATATATATGTCTTTAGTGGTCAGTTACGGCCGGTAAATCAAGATAAGGCAGATGCATAAAAGGAAGAAGAGAAGAAAACCACAAAAACAATCCGATAGACTGACAGATCGAAACCAGGAAAATTGTAAAAAAAAAAAGAAAAAAAAGAAAAAAGAAAAAAAGAAATATAACATCGCCATTGATCTCGAGGAAATCCAGGATGACGAAAACTAATACGTATTATGATGATAGCATGATAAAACGGAGGAAAACAAAATATCTGGATAACAATGGAGGAAGCTCGTTGCGATAAAAAAAACTCGACAAGCGACCCGTTTATTCGCGCACAAAAAAGAAGGAAAATTTTGAAATCCCAAACAAGGGAGATGGCGGAAATTTAAGAGAGGAGGAAGAAGAAATAAAAAGGTGGAAAAAAAAGGAGTAAGGAATAATAAGGGGAACGATAATGACGACAACGAAGGAAAATTAAAGATGTCCAAAAGAAGAAAAATAGAAAAAAAACAAAAAGAGGTGAAAAAAGTGAAAGTAGGAAGATAAAGAGAGAAAAAAATATAAGAAAAAAATAAGGATGTGAAAAAAGAAAAAAAAAAATGAAAAATGAAAACCGAAAATAGATCAAACCTAAAAGACAGAGAACGAAGTTTACGAGAAGAAGAAGAAGAAAAAAAAAGAAAATCATAACGATATCGTGGATAAGATTAGCTAAAAGAGTAGGAATAATAAGGGGAACGATAATGACGATAACGAAGGAAAATAAAAGATGTCCAAAAGAAGAAAAATAGACAAAGAGGTGAAAAGTGAAAGTGAAAAGAAAAAAAAGTCTATGAGCAGAAAATAGGAAGATAAAGAGGAATAAAAAAGAGAATATAAGAAAAAAATAAGGATGTGAAAAAAGAAAAAAATGAAAACCGAAAATAGATCAAACCTAAAAGACAGAGAACGAAGTTTACGAAGAAGAAGAAGAAAAAGGAAAAAGAAAATCATAACGAATATCGTGGATAAGATAGATAAAAGATTAGGAAAGACCAGGAATAACAGATGATACTAAAGCGTGTGAAGGTAATAGATAAGGATTACGTTTATCGATCTGTTTCAGGAAGTTGTTCCTGAATATAATTGTCTTTTTTTCTCTTGTAAATTATCACTAAAATTAGTGGTTTGAACAAGGGATGGGGAAGCAGAGATTGAGAGAGAGAGCGCAGAGATAGTGAATGGAATGATTGACTAGAGGGACAAGAGGAGAGGGAGGGAAGAGGACTGGAGGGATAGCGAGAGGAGATCGAGAGTGGAGAGAGAGAGATGGGAGGAGATGAGAACCGAGCGGAGAAAAGAGCTGTGCTGACAGAGGAGAGATGAACCGAGACGAGAGTGAGTAAGAGAGGAGGAGAAACGGAGAGAAGGACAAAGAGAGGAACAGAGAAGGGAGAGGGAGAGGGGGACGCCGAGATCGCGAGGGAAGGAGCGATGATGAGAAGAGAGATGGGATGAGACCGAGAGAGAGAGAGAGACCGACGACGATGAGAGGATGAACTGAGCGGAGAGAAGCACGTGAGAGAGGTAGGGGAGGGAAAGAGGAGGAACGAGATAAGAGGGATGAGAGAGCAGGAGAGAGAGGAGGGAGAGAGAGAGGAGGGGAGGAGGAGACGAGGAGTAGAGGAGCACAGAGGATGATGGATTGAGAGAGTAATACATATGGAGGAAGGGAGAGAAGAGAAGACGGAGAGAGGAAGCGACGAGACCACACAGAACAGAGAAACACGACCGAACGACAGGACAGAGAGAGAGTGAATAAAGAAAGAGGAGAAAGAGAAAATAAAAGAAAGAGGAGAGAGAGAGAGGAAAGACGTGGTGAGAGAGAAGAGAGAGAGGAGAGAGACGGGAGGAGGAGAGAGAGAGAGAGGAGAGAGAGAGAGAGAAAGATTGAGAGAGGAGAGAGAGAAGAGAGAGGATGGAGAAGAGAGAAAGAGAATAAGGAAAAGAGAGAAAGAAAGAAAAAGAGGAGAGATGAGAGAGAGAGAGAGAGAGGAGAGAAGAGAGAGGAGAGAGAGAGAAGCAGTAGAGAGAGAGAGAGGCGAGAAGAGAGAGATGAAGAGAGACAGAGAGAGAGAGAGAGAGAGAGAGGACAGAGAGAGAGAGACAGACAGACAGACAGAGAATAAAAAAAGAAAGAGAGAAAGGAAAGGACAAAATACACATCATCACAGAACCCCCCCCCCCCCCGCCCTCAAAACCCAAACAATATTTCCCTTTCATTCTTCTTTCTTCTCATTTTCTTTTTTCCATTTCCCCCCCTTTTTTTTTCTTCTTCTTCCTTTCTTCTAAGGCATTAAGGTTTACCAAAAGAAGACCCCCAGTTCCTTACGCGTAATAACTGGGGTCGGTCCGGAATCGCGTTGCTGATAATGGGGGCAGCGCATTGTGTAGGCCAGGGTAGTTAGCAGTGGACGTGAGGGAGCGCCTTGTTAACAGATTACAAGTTTATTTATTGGCTCAACCGATCCGGGAGTGATATTGCACGCCCTTCTATCCTCTCTCACTCCTCTCCTTCCCTTCTCCTCCTCTTTCCCCGTTCCTGGATTGCCCCTCTCCTAGACCGTTATCCTCCCCCACTTTCTGCTGTTCTTTATTCCCTCTCTTCCGTTATCCTCTTCCTCTCTCCCTTCCTTCTCTTGGTTATTCTTTCTTTCCGTCTCATGTTTTCTCTCCCTTTCTTTGGGTTGCTCATCTCCCCCATCTTTTCTTCCCCTCGTTAGGTTCTCCTCCTCCCCCTTCTTTCCCCCTCTCCCCTTTTTAGGGAATTGTCCCCCCCTCCTCTCTCCCCTTCTTTGGGTGCTCCATTTTCTCTTCCCTTTTTTTGGTGCCTCTTCCTCTTCTCTCTCCCCTTTTCTAGGATTTTCCTCCCCTTCTTCTTTTCCTCTTTCTGTCTGTTCTCTCCCTTCCCCGAAAACCTTCTCCTTCCTCTTCTGTCTATCCTCTCCCCTTCCCCCCCTCCCCCAGTCCCTCTCTATCCCCTTCGCTAAAAGAAGCAAAAAAAAAACAAAAAACAAAAAACAAAAAGAAACTTAAATTATAAAGGCCATATGTACCATAACATATGTCGATACTAAATAGACCACAAACCTATTAGCTATCTGTCTTTGTCCACCGCGCACATTTTCTACACGCACACACACACACACACAAACGCGAGCCCACATTAAAAAAAACAAACGCACTCCCCCCCTCCCCCTCCACCAACCTCCCTCCCTCCCTCCCTTCCTCCCTCCCCCCACTTCCATCCACACCACCACTGCACAACAACTCTCTCCAAACACACACACCACACACACACACGCACTCCCCCTACCCCCCTCCAAACCAACCACCTCCCTCCCTCCCTCCCTCCCTCCCTACCCCCCACTTCCATCCACACCCACACGCACACAACTCTCTCTCCCCAACCACACACAACACACGCTATTTGTATTCGCGTTGTGTGTGTTCGGTGTATCTGAGCTATCGTCCGCCATGGTGTGACTAACGATGAGATCAGATTCAATATAGCAGACAATAAATCGAGTGCCGAAGGATTGGGCTGCGGACACGGAGGAGGTAGGGGAGGGGTGAGGGGTAGGGGGGAAGGGAGGTAGGGGGTAGGGGGAAGGGTGAGGGGGAGGGGAATAGGTAGGGTAGGGGGAGGGGGGTCAGGGAAAGGAGAGAGAAGGAAGAGAGGAAAGAAGGTTGGGGGGAGAAAGAGGGAATGGAGGGATGTAGAAGGAAGGGGATTGGGGGAAAGTACGGTATGGAGAGGAGAGAGAGAGAGTGAGGGTGGGGTGGGGGGGGGAAGTGGGAAGGACAGGAGGGCAGCAGGAGAGAGAGAGAGGAGAGAGAGGGGGGGGGGGGAGAAAGAGGAGAGAAGTAATTGGAAGAGGAAGAATTTGAAAAGAAAGGTGGGAGAGAGAATTGGAATGGAGAATAAGAGAAAAAGGTGGGAGAGAGAATTTGTAGGAAGAATGAGCGGAAAAGTGGGGAGAGAGAAAGAGGGAGGGAGGTAAAATGGCGAAGGGAGAAAGAAGAAGGGAGAGGTAAGGTTGATGTGGGAAAGAAATGGAAAGAGGTAAAGGGTAAGAAGGAAAGGGTGAATGAGGAAAGGATATGGAGGAGGAAGGAGAGTGAGGAGAAAGGAGGAGAAAAGACGACAGGGAGGAAGGGGCAGAGGAGAGGAGTAGGTGGGGGTTAAAGGAAGGGAGGGATTGAGACCAGACTTAGAGAGGGAGAGTGAGGGAGGTAGGGGCGAGGGGGGTTTGGCCAGACGGATCGGCTCTACAAACAACCCTGTAATTAGTCAGTTAGTCGCCGGTCAGATAGTTGCCCTTGTTAGTCGCTAATTAGTCGGTTGCTGAGCGAATTATAGGTAGCCGGGGGGGGGGGAGGGGGAGGTGAATATCCATATTCTTATACATCTTTATTTTTTTATTTTTTTAATTTATTTTTATTTATTTGTTTTTTATCTTAGAAGGAAGGAAGGTTTGTTGATAGACAGTTTAAAATTATTAGGTAGTATGAATAGGTAAATCGATTTAGACATGTTAACTAAACATACAGACAGGCACACACACATACCCACACAGAGACCACATGATAATCATACACACACACTCACACATTACCACACACAACACACACACGCCACAGACACACACAGACACACACACCACACACACTACACCACACACATCACACACACCACACACACACCACACACACACACACACACACACACATATATTATTATATATATATATATATTATATATATATATACACACACATATGTAATATATCCATATATTATATTAGATAGATAGATAGATAGATTAGATAAAGAGAAAGATAGATTTAATTGTATATGTTCGCTAGATAAATAGATTAGATTAGATTTATATATATTGAGAGAGGAAGGGAATGAGAAAGAAAAAGACATGAAACAGGGACAAAGAGAACAAAGATGAAAAACAACAACAACCAAAAGAAAAACCAAGATTAAGAAACTTTCATAGAAAACGAGAAACAAAAAGAAGGGAAAAAAAAAGAAAAAAACGGGAAGGGGGCAACTAATCTAAGTGAATAATTACAGCCCCTAATTGCAAAACACCTCTTTTAATTGTCACATCCAGCAAACGCCGAGAAGCTGACACTAGCATTAGATCGTTTAACTGAACCGTAATTACGTCAGCATTATATCACTGTGATGCCTCACAAAAGAGTCATTTGGGGAATAAGGAAGGTGTGTCAAAAATCGTTTTTTTTTCCTTTTCTTTTATCATTATCACGGCTTAGCATTGTAAAGAAAAGTACACGCTGTCTCACGCACACGTAAATCTATATCTACAACTAATCTATCTATCTATAAAGCTAGTTATATGTCTGTTTATGTCCATCTATCTGTTATCTATCTAATTACCTACCTATCTGTCGAGCTGTCTATTTAAATATGCATTTAACTATGTATTTCCCTGTATGCCATTCTATCTAATATGGTACACCTATCTATTTAGCTATCTATTCATCAATTTAAATGATAGATAGATAGATATATATATAGAGAGAAAAGAGAGGAGAGAGAGAGAGAGAGAGAAGAGAGAGGAAGAGAGAGGAGAGAGAGAGAGAGAGAGAGAGAGAGAGAGGAGAGAGAGAGAGAAGAGAGAGAGAGAGAGAGAGAGAGAGAGAGAGAGAGAGAGAGAGAGAGAGAGAGAGAGAGAGAGAGAGAGAGAGAGAGAGAGAGAGAGAGAGAGAGGAGAGAGAGAGAGAGAGTTAGAATAGATAAATAGATAGATAGAGAGAGAGAAGAGAAAATGAAAACGAAAGAGTGATTAGGAAAATTAAATGGAAGGGAACAACACGAGTCGAAGAGAGAATCCCTTGCAGTAAAACACGTACTTTTTTCCCCTAAGTTTCCCGTCCCCAGGCTGCTCGCGACCATAGTAGGGAGGATAAGGGGTTGGTGAGGAGGGAGGGGAGAAAAGGGGCAAGGGGGTGGGAAGGGGTATGGGGTAAGAACGGGGAGGGGGGGGGGGGAAATGTGGTTGGGGGGCTAGGTTGGGGGATAGTAGTGGTAGGGAGGAAAGGAGAATGAGCTGAGGCTAGTGTTGGGGGCTAGTGCGTGTTGGGGGGGGGGGGGGCTCGTTTTGGGGGAGGGGGGCTGTTCTAGTGGATCTGGGGCACTATTGGGGCTAGTAAAGGGAAAAGAGGGAAAGCGGTAAGTGAGGGTGGACTAAGCGAGAGGCTTGATGGAAGGAAGAAGAGAGAAGATGGGAGAGAGAGAAGAAGAAGAGAGAGAGAGAGAGAGGGAGAGAGAGAGAGAGAGAGAGAAGAGAGAGAAGGAGAGAAAGAGAGAGAGAGAGAGAGAGAAGGGAAGAGAGAGAGAGAAAGAGAGAAAAAGCTGAAGAGAGAAGAAAAAGAGAAAAAGAAGAATAACAAAAAACATAAAAAACGAAGAGAGCAGCAAGATCAAGGAAACGAAGCAAGGAAAGAAGAAGCAGAGGGAAGAGATGAACACAAGGATTAAAGGAAGAGGGAAAGGGGACAAGAAGACAAGGGGGGGGGGGGGAGCGGAAGGCGGAGATAAGGTGGGTGGCAACGGGGGGGCGGGGGGGGCATGAAAAGTTAGCCGTGTTCTCAACTCATACAAATATGAGTTTGTTGACTCAGTTAATTGATGTACAAACTCACACGGCTCGAGGTGAGGAGGCGACGGCAGGAGGTGGGTCATGTCTTATGCATGAGCGAGGGAGCTTACTTTGCAGAGACAAGATCTTGGATGGGAAGATCTGATTACGCTTTTTTTTTAACCCCCGCCGGATGTCACTGCTGTTTGTTTTCATGTGCGGGTGAAAAGGGGGAAAATAGAATTAGAATAGATGGAGGGAGTGAGAGGTGGAATATGCTGGATATGGTGGTCGACAGAGGGGGCGTGAGTTGAGGAGAGAGAGGAGGTGGGGGTGGATAGAATGGATGGATTACGATAAGAAGATGGGAGAAGATGCATAGAGATAGAACACAGAAGAGAGAGAAGAGAGAGAGAAGAGAAGAGAAAGAGAGAGAGAGAGAGAGAGAGAAGAGAGAGAGAGAGAGAGAGAGAGAGAGAAGAGGAGGAGAGGAGAGAGAGAGAGAGAGAAAGAGAGAAGAGAGAGAGAGAGAAATAGAAAGAGAATGAGATGGAAAAAAGAGAGAATCAGATATAAGGAAAAAGTGAGAAAGAGAAAGAAAAGAGAGAAAAGATAAAAGAGACATCCAAGCACAAATAGACGAGAAGAAGCGAGCCAATAAACCCCGAACAGCAAAGGCAAGCACAAAGAAAAAAAAGAAAGAAAAAAAGAAAAGAAAAAGAAAGAAATTAAATAGCAAATAGCTCAGATAAATATTAAACGTACCTAATCATTCACGAGATA
>NW_020871529.1:7500-12846 GCF_003789085.1 Penaeus vannamei | reverse complement strand
CCATCCTTCCCTCTTCCTCCTTCCAACCTCCTCCTCCTTCTTCTCGCAACCTCCCTCACTCTTCCCTTCCTTCCCCTCCCCCCCCCTTCTCTCAGCCTCTGCACGCGCCCACGCGCCCATGTACGAGCCATGTGTTTGTCAGCGCGGGCGTCAGTGGTATGTCGACACGTGTTTATGTATCGTGGGTGATCTTTAGGTGTCGCCAAGCTACGCCCAAATCAGCTGGTTGGTTGAAGGGGCTGCTCTAAGGACGCCCATACGCCCTTCTTCTTCTATTCGCTCTCTTCTCCTGTTTTTTATTTTATTATTTTTTCTCTATCCCCTTCTTTTTTTGTCTGTGTGGTTTTTTTTTTTTCGTCTTTTCTCTTTCTTTTGTTGTGTTTTGTCTGTGTCTAGCTGTGTGTTTTTTTCGTTTTTATCGAGTTGTTTTTTTTCGTTTATTTCTTTTCTTTGGTATATTCCCTCCTTTCTTTGTTTCTCATTTTCCTCCCCCCTTTTTCCTCTCGCATCGACCCTTCTTGTTCTCTTTTCTTCCGCTTTTGTCTGTCTGTCCTGTCTCATTCTGTCTCTCTCCTCTGTAATGTGTGTGTGTGTGTGTGTGTGTGTGTGTGTGTGTGGTGTGTGTGTTGTGTGTGTGGTGTGTGTGTGTGTGTGCTTGTGTGTACCGTGTTTTTTTTTACTATGTGTGAAGGCTTAGCCATTGTATGTACGTGTGCATCGTGAGTGTGTGTACGCAAACAAATATCTACACGGTATACCCCTATCCCCTTTCCTCTTCTCTCTCTTTTTTGAAAAATCCCTATTATTTTCCTTCTTTTTCTCTCTCTTCGTTCCCGCCCTTCCTTATTTCTTTTTACCCGTCCTCTCGAGAGAGAGAGAAGAGAGAAGAGAAGAGAGAGAGAGAGAGAGAGAGAGAGAGAGAGAGAGAGAGAGAGAGAGAGAGAAGAGAGAGAGAGGGTGAGGATGAGGGTGGAGCTAAAGAGAGAAAGAGAGAGAGAGAGAGAGAGGGTGGAGGATGCAAGGTGAGCAAGAGAAGAAGAGAGAGAGAGAAGAGAGAGAAGAGAGAGAGAGAGAGAGAAGAGAGAGAGAGAGAGAGAGAGAGAGAAGAGAGAGAATCAACTCCAGCTCCATCAACCTAATCTCACCCTCCTTCCATTCATCACTTCACTTACTCCATCTCCACTCACCCATTCCACTCCTTCCCTTACTTTCCCCTCCGTTATTTTTCCTTCATGGCCGTCTCCCCATTTTCCTGTTTCTACCTCGCCCATTCAGTCCCATCCACTTGGAATAATTTCCTTCCACTTTCACAATCCAGGTCAGGCGATTAACTCCACCGCCTCCCCACTACCTCCACCTCCAGCTCCACCCCCTCCCCATACTCCACCTCCCACCTCCGCCCTCCACTCCAACCCTCCACCTCCACCTCCACCTCTCACCTCTCCACCTCCACCTCCACCTCGCCTCCACACCGCCTCACCGTCCCACTCCGCCTTTTCCATTCCCGCCAAGCATAAAATAATTAAGTCTTCGATTTTTATTCTTATGAGTTTTTTGAACCCTGACGACGACGAGAAGGGGAGACCTCGTCTAAATTACCAATAGAAAAAAACCGGGAAATTACCGTCATGAGCGGTCTTTTTTGAGTCTCCGTGACGTAGCTGTTTTCTTTTTTTTATTCTTTTTCACGTTTTTCTTTCTCCTTTTTTTTTCTTATTCCTCGTTTTCGCTCAGGGTGTTATACTAACGGTTTTCGCTTCCCTGTTTACCTTGTATTTTTGTTTCTGCTACATCTAACTGCACACCAGCACACAACACACACACACACACAATCACACCAACACCACACACACACACACACACACACACACGCAAAACGCACACACGCACACACATACATCACATCACACAAAGCACTCAAACTCATCACTGACTGAACCTCACACACACGCACACACAACAACACACCACACACACTACACACACACCACAAACACACATCACACACCACCAACACACCACAAAACACACACAACGCACAACACGACAGCACACACATCACACACACACACACACGCACACACACACAACGTCACACATACACACACACACAACAACCAACTCACTCAAACTCACTTCACTCATCACGTCACTCACTCACACGGCACACAACATCACACACACACATCAACACGTCACACCACACACACACACACAGCACAAACAACACACACATCACACACACACACACAAACACACAACACACACACACACACATATACAAGTATATATTAATAATATATTATATAAATATATATAATAGATATATATTATTGGAAACATTCACAAGTTTTTTTTCGGTTTATCAATATTCTCAGTGTCGTGTCTATGTCAACCTAAATACAACTAAAGATTTATAAGTTTTACTTATATCTATAAGTGTGCATACAGAAGTGCATATGAATACTCATCTGTATATACAGACAAAATGTAAAATAGGAGTATCGCAATTATCGTTATGTACAAACAATAAAATACATATAACACAGACACAAAGTGTTTATGCATATATGTGAAATCAAATTATGTATACAATAAATACACGTAGGAATATTCAATCCTGTACACAACTAAAATGATATACACAGACTCCCTTTTTCCAATCGTATGCCGGTAATTCCCCGCCGCTGACACAGACACACAAACTCCTTCTGGATCCCTGTGGCTTAACACGTCCCCCCAGAAAGGCGAATCCTGGCTGACCCTATTTCCGCGGGAGTGACGTCACTTCCGGATAAGTTTCTGATCTTCATCTTCCAAGGATGGACGATCTTGGGATAAGGTTTGAATGTCTTTGTTCCGCTCTGTTTTGAAGTTCTGTCGTTTTGATTTTTGTTTTTGCTGTTTTTTTTTGTATATATGGTTCTTTTATTTCGTTTCTATGATCGATTTTTATTTCTACTTATTGTTTTGTTTTATTATCGCTAATTATTGTCATTATGATAAAGCCAATGCATCAATAATTATCACTATCTGTGGAAGCTATTATTATAATTTACTATTTATACGTCCATATGACTATTACATCACCATTACTATTATTGGTACTGACACATCATACTATCTTGTATTATTATCACGCAGCATCGTTATATTGCCATTTTAGATTATCGTTGGTTTGTAAATGTTTTTAGTTCATAGGCATTATACTTCATCGGTCGTCTTTAAGCACTGGAAAGTAAAAACAAACAAAGCAAATAGCAAGGCTTGTCTGCTTATAACCGCCATCGAAATATGAATCATCTCCCATATTCATTTAGGTGCAGAGAGAGAGAGAGGCAGAGGAGGAGAGAGAAAGAAGAAGAGAGAAGAGAGAGAGAGAGAGAGAGAGAGAGAGAGAGAGAGAGAGAGAAGAAGAGAAGAGAGATGAGAGTAGAGAGAAGACGAGAGGGGAGGGGAGGGAGCGGAGAGAGAGATGAGGGAGGGAGGAGAAGGTAGTAGAGGAGAGAGGAGATGCAGATGAGAGAGAGAGAGACGAGAGAGAGAGGAGAAGAGACGAGGAAGAGAGACAGTATAGGAGATGAGGGAGAGGAGAGAACTACATGAGATATAGTTCTGTAAAAGACTACCTTTTCTTGCGTCCCCGAAAGAACTTTTTTTGCGAATTTTCCAAATAGATTCAATTTTTGTAGACAAAACGAACCATTAAGCGTGTATTGAGTGTCTGGTCCGGTGAAAAAGTAACGACTGCTTGGTGACTAATGGTCGTTAGCGTGAAGCCAAAATCACTTCTGGACGTTATAACAAGAATCATAGATACGAATTTTTGTTCATTATGGGTGCGGTGTGCTACCTTGGGTTTACCTACTTCGAAATGTTTGTTGGGTCTCTGCCGCTCTTCTGTGCTGTTTGCCCCTTCTCTCTCTTGTCCATCTGTTCTCTCTCCTCCTCTCTCTCTCTATCTCTCGTCGTCTCTCTTCTCTCTCTCTCTCTATCTCCTCTCTCTCTCTCTCTCTCTCTCTCCTCTGTTTGTCTCTCTCCCTCTCTCCTTTCCTCTCTTCTCTCTCATCTCATCCTCTCTCCTCTCTTCTCTCTCTCTCGTCTCCTCTTCTCTCTCTCTCTCTCTCTCATCAATCTCTCTCATCTCGTCTCTCGTCTCGCATACACATTAATGTGACTATGTATGCATTATATGTGTGCAAAACCGTGATCGTATGCAGTAATATCCTTATATATTGCGGTACGTGTGCATAGATGTCTAAGCCAGATGACAATGTTAACAGATGTCAGGTCAGGTCTGCATCAGGTCAAATGAAAGCAATTGTTTTCGTTCTTGCCGAGTTCCTGTTTTTTTTTTCTCTCTCTGCCTGAAGGAGGCGTGTGCCCTGTCGTCTCTTCTTTTGTTTGTGCCGAATTTGCCCGCCTAGAAGAGATATTTGTTGTTCGCCATTCAAGCGTTCTTCCCTAACCCTCACCCCACTCGCCTCTCCCCTCCCCTCCCCCCCGGTCGGCTCTCTCCCTGAACTCTCTCCCACCCCTCGCCTCACCGCCCGCACCCCCCGTCGCCTCTCCTCTAACTGCCTTCCCCCTCCCCACCCCCTCTACACACATCACCTGTCCTCTTGTCCTTTTTCATCTCAAAATGGGGGAAAGGAGGGAGGAGGGAGGGAGGGGGGAGGGGGCGTCGGTTAAAAAGTTTTCCTAACCTCTTTACCTCTCAGGTCAGGTGACCCGGGATACTAGGTCAGAGGGGAAAAAAAAGGTCATCATTGTTCAAGGTAGGTCAGGGCATCTCTTCTTCCCCCTCCCCCATTCTTATCCTTTCCTATCTCCCTTTCCTTCCAGGCTGGTCATTATTTCTCCTTCCTACCACGACTCTTTCCCTTCCTTTTATCACTATTCATCTCCCATCCTCTCTCCCTTCCTTATCTCTCTCCCTCTTCCTGATTCTACTTAGCTCTCCCCTCCATACTCTCTCCATCTCTCCCCTTTCATCTTTTCCACCTCTCACTCTTCCTATACCCCCCTTTCGTCTTCTCTGCCTTCTGCCTCTTCCTCAATTTCCTTCCTTTCTTCCTATATCTAATTCCCTCCCTTCCCCTTCTCTCCATCTCTCTCCTTTCATCCCTTCCATCTCTCCCTACCTCCTTCCCATTCTCATCTCCACCCCCCTCCCCTCTCTCCGTCTCTCTCCTTTTATCTTCCCTCACCCTCTCCGCCTCCCCCTCCCCTTTCTCTCATCTCTCCTTTCACCACCCTCTCCCCTTCCATTCTCTCCTCTTTCTCTCAACTCCTTTCACCTCCTCCCTCTCTCACCTCCATCCTCTCCCTCTTTCTTTCATACCT
>NW_020871529.1:0-2500 GCF_003789085.1 Penaeus vannamei | reverse complement strand
ATAATCTGCGGCTGATGTACCCAGGCGAAAAGGAAAATACATGGCTGAAATTATGAATTGTCATCTAATAGATAGCGAGAAAGGGGGGGGAGATGGGGTTGTACATTAATTTACAGCTGATATTATAATAAATTGTCTAATATAAAAAAAACAAAAAAACAATTAATATAACAAAAAAACAAAAAACAAACAGAAACCCTAAAAAAAACTGGGGGGTGACGGATAAGTAGAGGTGGTAAGCTAAATACTGTTTCTTTTTTTTTTTTATATATCTTTTTACTTTGTACATCCTTATTTTTACAGTATAATTTTGCGTTATTTCTCTTGGATCTACGATATCTCTTATAATCAGATCCCCTATAGTTTTTTACTTCTTATATCTATTCTTGGCCTCTTTCATTTCCTTTTCCACTTCTTTCTTTCACATTCTTTCTTTCTTCCACTCCTCCCTCCACTTCACCTTCCTTCTACTTTCCCTCATCCTCATCCTTCTTCAATTTTCACCCTTTCTTTCCCATCCTTCTTCTCTCTTTTACATCGCCCATTTCTCTCTCTTCCACTCTGCCCCCACTTCCACTCTCCCTCCACCTCTTTCTTTCGTCCACAAACACACAGTGAGTCACAGGGCCGGCCGCCATTTTTGAGTTCCCTCTGGTCCGCAAGGCGCCACGACAGGTATTTCCGGTGGTGGGCGAGGGAGTGTGTGTGGGGGGGCGGGGGGGGGTGTAGTGTGAAAGGAGTGGGAGTGAGTAAGTGCGTGGAGTGTGTATGTGTGTGTGTGTGTGTGTGTGTGTGTGTGTGTGTGTGTGTGCGTGCGTGTGTGTTGTGTTTGTGTACTTTCGGCTCTCGAATTTAATTCATGAAGTGTAATACGTACGTACTCTTTACTTTATTTTAATTAATGTTTCAATATTATCCTTGGAAATCGTTTTAAATGAATTATGTATGGAGGAGGGGGAGGAGGAAAGGTAGAAGAAAATAAGTACAAAAGGAGAGGAAGAAAGTAAAAAAAAAAATAATAATAATAACAATAAATAAATAAATAAATAAAAATCACGCTAAAATCAACCTGATGAAATCTCGATTCGAAAAACAGAAAGAATAAACAAGATCCGCAGACAAAGAGGAGCCAGAATAAGAACAAGAAGACGCACAGTAGTACCAGCTGGGGTCGTATGTGACAAGTCGTACACTACGTTGGATAAATATTCCCATGGGTCGTCCACCGCCAAGGTCTGAAGCTACCACATCCGCCCTCAGCCTGGTAGATGCACGATAATCCACGCGCCGTCAGTGGACTCTCTTTCTCTCTATCTCCTCTTCCACTCCTCTCGTTATTCATATTCTGACACTTTTTTATTGTATTTTTACAATATGGTTTTGCATCTTTCCTCTTTCTGTTCCTTATTATATTTATTGTACTATTTAAAATCTGAAAAAGGAAATGTCCGCAATTCTCCTTCACCGATCACCCCCGAACAATCGTATGAAAACGACCTATTATCGTACATAAGTGAAATAACACAAACCTGTAATTTGACGATATTCTTTCTTTTATTATTATCTTTGTTTCTCATTCTGAAGAGATTTAGGGCGATATATTACGCTATCTGATTACGCTCGCGGGTGAGAAATGGAATCTTGCGCTAAATTTGCAATGTGCGATGGTGAAATTGTGAGTTGTGACGCTTCAATAGGTGTGTGTGTGTGTGTGTGTGTGTGTGTGTGTGTGTGTGTGTGTGTGTGTGTGTGTGTGTGTGTGTGTGTGTGTGTGATGTGTGTGTGTGTGTGGTTGTTGTGTGTGTGTGCGTGTGCGTTCGTGCGTGCATGCGTGTGTGTGTGAAAATAAAAACATTAGAAATCTCTAAAGTTGGAAGATATCTATAGGAAAAACTAGTCATGCATATATATAATAGAAAGAAAGTGCGAGAGAATGCCTGTGCGTGTGTGTGCACGATTTTGTGTACGTGTGTACAGGTGTTTCTGTTGACTTATGTTTATTGAGCACATGCATTCGAGCCTACAAGCGCGCGGTGTGTGTGTGTTTGTGTGCCCGTGCGTGCGTGTGTGATGTGTGTGTGTGTGTGTGTGTGTGTGTGTTGTGTGTTCGTGTGTGTGTGTGTGTGTGTGTGTGTGTGTGTGTGTGTGTGATTTCTTGTGTGTGTGTGGGGTGTGTGCTGGCGTGAGAGATGATGTTGGTGATCGTGTGTGTGTGCGCATGTGTGTGCTGTGATATTCGCCCGTAGTTCCTCCGTCGTATCGTATCTTCCCTTAAGACCTTAACTCCGTCCTCACATCTCATCCTCAGCTCGCCCTCTCCACATTCATCTCTCTCGACTACGTTCAATGGGCATCCTCTCACGACATTTAAAATAAATTCTTTCACGCTCACTGTGCATAATAATAGCCATCTCACCCTGCCCGTACACTTAGCCCGCGCCTCCCCTCTCTCCCTCTCTATCTCCCTCTCCCTTTCCCTCAATCTCCAGTTCTTCATACT
>NW_020871528.1:0-13988 GCF_003789085.1 Penaeus vannamei | reverse complement strand
GAGAACATCGACACCTAAACAACCCAAATAAAACAACCAAATATCCAAAATTATGACATAAACCCCTCACGAAGACTCCCCTATTCCATCCCCGCCTTCGGCCTCTTCCCCTCTTCTTCCATTTCCCTTCCCTATCCTCTCTCCTCCCCTCCATTTTTCGTCCAAACGCGCGCCAAGCTCACCAAAGTGGCAGTATAACCGGTATGAACCGGTCGAGACGCGGCGAGGGTACGCCGGCTTGCATGTATGGGAGGACCACGTGCGGGGGGAGGGGGGAGGGGGAGGGACAGAGAGGGAGTACTGCGCAATAACGCTTATATAACATCGACTCTCACCCCCCCCCATTACCCCTTACCCTCCTCCCTATGAGCGTCCTTTAGGCTCCTGTCCTGTTGAATCTGAGTTTGGGGGAGATGGCTGCGTATCTCGGTTCGTGTGGCTCGTTGGGGTTGGAATAATTGGCTGGTTGGCTGGGGTTGGGCTGAGGTGGCTGATTGGTTGCGTGCCTGGTGGTTTGGCTGTCTGTTGCCCGTGTCATCCATTACCCTTAGGACCGACAAAGGACCAAAACATAAGAAGGCCCCCAAATAATTTTTTCAAGTTCAAAGCACACATGACAAGCAAATCATGTAAACAAACTAAAACAATCCCCCTCAAAAAAAGGACAGCAGATATTTCCCCCAATTTCTTAGCAACACACACATACGCATACACAACACAAATTATGATAACAACAACAATGATGATGATTAATGATATAATAATAATAATAATAATAAATAAAATAAATAATAATTAAAAAAATGAATAAAAATAGATCAATAAAAAAATAAATCTGCTTAACAGACGGACAAACAGAAGAAGCTACCAAAATTGCTTTCATAAAGAAGGATGGCAGGAAAAGCAACATGATGAAACCTTATGAAAAAATCAAAATAAAAGATGCAATATTACGTTAAATGGAGAACGAAAAACAAGATAAATATGCACATCATTGGCACTGAGTACATTAACGAGGACAAAAAGAAAAGAAAGAAAAAGCACAGAATTTCCCCCAAAATCGTCGCATCATAAAAAAAAAAAATAGATGAAAAAATATTATCAAATTTGACAAAAGTAACATGAATCATGACAAAAAAACAAACACAAAACTGAAAGGATAAAACATCATCATGGAGATCAACAATAAATACGACGCACAAAGATTTCTAACCAACAACCCCCCCCCAAAAAAAAAGTCAAAATAAACCCAATAACACTCCAATGACGGAAACACCCCCTCCTCCTCCTCCTCCCCTACCGATCCCCCTCCCCCTCTCGCACACCTGTGAACTGTCCTTCCCTCCCCCTTTCCCACCTCCCTTACCTCTCTTCCGTCCACCCTCTCCTTCCCTTCATCTCTTCCCTCTCCCCCTCTCCTATTCCTTTCCACCCCCTCCCTATTCCTCGTACACCCCCCCCCTTCCCTGCCCTTGACCCCCAACACGACAAACAACCCGTGGGCTTGCGGAGACGGGCGTGCGGGCGGGGGAGCGGCGGCGCCAGGGCGGGGCGAATGACAGGGTGTCGACGGCGGATCAGGTCCAAAAAGGGACGACACGCAAAACCCTCGTCATATTTTGGGTCCACTCGTAGATAGGTTCACGCACGCACGCACGCGCGCACACACCACACACACACACACACAAATAAGTAAATAAAAAATAAATAAATAAATAAATAAACAAATAAATAATCATGCAAAGATAACAATAATGAAAAATCATAAGGAGGTCTGGGTTACGGATCGGAGAGGGGGAAAGGGAAGGAAGGATTGTGCTACTTTATGTAACACTTGTACGCTGAACACGCTCGCAAGGAGAAATCTCTTTATATAAACACGCTTGTCAAGAAGACGTATCTCTATCTCTTTCTCTTTCTTTCTTTCCTTCTCTCTCTCTCTATGTTCTTTTATTTCCTTCTCTCTCTCTATGTGTCACTCTTACTCTCTCTCTACAATCAAATAAATACATATATCTAATTGTTCATGCATTTATCTATATATAAATATACATACATACACACCCCGCACACAACCCATACAACAGAAATCACCCGAACTCCGTCACGTCAATTTCCCGCGTGAGGATATCCTGTTAAAGAGAGATCCAACACATTCGCCGGTTCTTTTGTTCGGCTGCCGCGATCCGCCATCCACGCAGCCGCCTTCCCCAGACAAGAGGAGCGTGGAAACAACCAGGCCGGATGTCGTGGATGGTAACAATGTTTTGGTTTAGTACCCGGATGTACTATAGCAGAAGGGGAGGGGGGTAGAGGGGAGGGTCAGAGGAAGGGGGGGTGTAAGGGGGGGAAGGAGGGGAAGTGGCGGAAAAGGGGATGGAAGGTGTGGGGAAGGGGAAGGGAGGTGTGGGGAAGGGGAAGGGAGGTAGGGAAAGGTAGAAGAGAAGGGTAGAAGGGGAAAAGAAGAGAGAAGAGAGGGAGGGAAGGTAGAAGGAAAATATGAGTAGGGAGGAAAGGGAGGGAGAAGAGAATGGGGATGAAAATATGTATTAGGGAAGGGAAAAAAGAAGATAGCAATAACGCGGGGACGGAGCAAAAGATTACAAGAGAAACAAAGTACGACAGGTACACAGAGGAGGGGAGGAGCGGGCAGAGAGGGGAGGGGCTTAATTACACACTGAAAATCCTGCTGCCAGGCTATGACGGATGGCAACACGGCGACGCGTAATGCCGAGGCCTTGCGTGACCCACCCCCTGTTGCAGGGGCTTCCAGCAGGCCAATTCCGATATTTCTCCCAGCACGGACCCGGCCAGCCAATACAAGCCACGCACGTATACGCCTTACCTACAGGCCTCATTACCTCAAACGATCAACGACATTCCTTCCCTCTCCCCCTTCCCTCCTCTCTCCTCTCCCTTTTGTCCCTCCTCCTCTCTCTCTCCCCTATTCTCCCTCCGCCCCTTCCACTCCCTCTGTTGAACATGATCTCGTCTCCAATACGCATGCGTCACGTGAGTAAAAATAAAGATTAAGGTAAAAAAAAAAAAAAAAAATGAATGAAGCAATTAAAAAGGCATACATGCATATCTCCTTGCAGACAAAGAGACAAACAGATTAACAGCCAAGCAAACATATGCTATACATGTACTACAAAGGACACCTCCCAATAGTACGCATCTACATCACCCTTGACAACAAAATACAACTACCCCTTCCACCCCCACCCTGCCCACTCACCGCAAACCGGAACAAAGGCATACCATCTCTCTAATTTGCAACAACAACAACGCACTTCTGAGGAAATGGGAATTCGTCACATGACAAGGGGAGGGCGGAGGGGGAAGAGGAGGAATAAGAGGAATAGGAGGAGGGGACAGAAGAGGGAAAGACAAAATGGTAGCAGAAAAGAGAAGCAAACGGAAGAAGAATAACTTGAGAAAATATCGACATAAAGATAATAAAATAAACAAATAGATATATAAAGAAAACACACAGATAAATGCAAGTCAATGAAGAGCACCAAAGTGGGTAAGAGACAAAATAAGGGAAGAAGACACGAGTCTAGAGAAGGGATAGGGAAGGGGAGACACGAGTCGGAGCAAAAGAGAGAAGAGGAGAAGGGATAAGGGGAAGGGGAGACACGAGTCGGAGAAGTCGGGACATGGGGGAGGGGGGGGAGGAAGGGAAATGGAAGAGGGGAGAGGGGGAGGGGGAAGGGACGCGGAGGAAGGGAGAGGGAGGAGGAAGGGGACGCGGAAGAGGGGAGAGGGAAGGGGGAGGGACGTGGAAGAAGGAGCAGGGGAGGGCGAGACGAATGACGAAAAAGCACGACCCGAGCCACGGTCAAGGCCGCAGCAGCTTTTCGTACCTGCGCGCCTTCGGTTACTCTGTCATTCCTTGGTCGAAGTACCCGGCCGGTAAGAACGTGTGTGGGCGTGTGTGTGTGTACGTGTTATTGCCATGTAAGTATGTGCGTCCGCTGCGCTTTGCATGATGAACAAATATAAATCCTTGCATGCGAGACACTTCCAAAATTTATGTTGTCGTTTTTAATCCTCAAAAGAGAGTAAAAGAGAGAGAGAAAATTGTTCTGCGTTTTGTGTCAGGGTAAAGGGTAAAGGGGGGAAAGAAGAGTAGAGGTGATGGAAGAGAAGAGAAGGAAAAAAGGAAAGAAACGAGATGCGAAAAGACACGAGAAAAGAGGAGAGGACCGGAGAGGAGAAAAAAGAAAGAAAGACAGCAGTAGACCAGAAAAAAGACAAGAGACGAAAAAAGAAAAAACAAATACAAACATTAACCAATGGTTACAACGCACTCATTCTTTTGCCAAATAAGTTCCTGTCAGCGTGTCCTTCTGGTGAAGCCTCGCGTGCATCGTCCGCGGGAAAATTATTACACGTTCATTCAGTCTAACTGTCGCAGTTTATTGAACGTAAACTCCAAAAAATGACCACGTTTCGCATTTCTCTGCAAGGGGAGGGGCGGGGGCGGAGTCATCATTCTGAACGCTGTTCTTATACCGTTGTATCGAGTCTGCCGGTGCTTTTGTTCGGATGCGAAGCCTGTAATTTCGAGTGTTGGCGGTGTCCGATTCGGTGCAAATAGAGAGAGCATGTTGGAATGTCTCCGCGGCCGCCGGAAATCTCTCTCCATGCACTCTATTATATCTCGGTGCATTCGCATCATTTCTCAGACTAATTCTAAACATTTAGACCATCGAATTTCACCCACTCTTTCCGGGAGCAAGGCGTGCAGTCGGCGTGTGGGCGTGAGGGCGTGAGGGTTTAGTAAGTAGGTAGGGCACGTCCGGCGGGAGCGAGGGTCAGAATGCTTACATCCAGGTCCCACACCCGCCGGCCAGTTCGACTAAGGGGGCCGTTGCAGCATGAGTCAGCCCGCCTGATATATTATTGTTACGGTTATCTATTATTTATCTATCGAAATCGTGTGTTCAATTTTTATGCAGTCAATTAATTTGATCATGCAAACAGCCAAGGGTGGATGTGGTTGATTGTCTGATTGGGAAATTCCAGCGTTCGTAGTTCGATAATAACTATCGTTATTATGTGATGTCCATCGATATTCGCATTATATTCTCATCTTAGCTTTTATTACCTTCGGTCATTTACTTATTACTTTTTTACTTTAAAGTGCAATTTTTCATTATCATTCATTACTATCATATTATATTCTAATTCAAGAGTCTCTAACTCATTATTTTCTATTTACTTACTCAAATTCTATGTCCATTAATCTCATATTCCTATATACTATCTTCTTCTCTGATTATATATATCTTTTCTTACTTTTGCATAATGAGGAGAGCAATCCCCTTACCTAAGATCAGCACCAACTCTTTAATCTAAACAAGACCTTTCCATATACTTCACTTCCGCGATTTATTCCCCTTTTCCTCCCAGCATTACCAACGCCGTAGCACAGATTGCCCGCAACCCCTCATCCAAACACACTTAAAACAACGCCTAGAGCCTTAACATACTACAGAATGCAAAAAAGACATAAAACAAAAAGAACCCGATCGACAAATATACTACCAAAACGAAGAATGAAACGGGCGCAGCGCGAAGCCGGAAGCCGCGCATTGTGATTCACAGCGCGGGGCCGACGACGGTGCAGTATCAGACAAAAGGGAATAGACTCTCTCTGTGAGAACATAAAAACTCGCTTAAGTCGTGGATGTTCAAATGAGAGCACATTGGGCGGCGACCGCAAAGCTGTATTTCGCCCTCTGCGTGCGTTCGGCGTGTGCTCAAGAGCTCGTGTTGATGAACGTTAGCGTGTCTGTTTGTGAGTCGTCGCGCTCAAAGGAATGTGCTAACGCTGCCCGTTTCTGGCATACAACAAATCGGCAGAGCGCTCTTCTCAACCGTAAAGGAACAAGAGGAATGTTGTTAAACCAATTCCCTTCCAAATTCCGCCGAACACGACACCAGCAAAAGAGCGCAACCACGCGTCCAACGCGAGAAGACGACAGTAGAAAGAGTCTCATGATATGTGGATCTCCGTTGTCTCTCTCGACGGCTTGTCTTGATCCTTTTTTCATTTTTTTTTCTGTGCATTGTTTATATTATTTAATGTGTCATAATTATAATATTCGTCAGCCGCATGTCTTCTGTCTCTGATCCTGTTTTTCTATTCTGGCATTAATATCTTCGCGCCAGATGTTCTGTTGGTGGACTGTGCGTGATGGTTTCTACCACTGTTTCACTTCCGAGCGCACTATCTCCGTTGTGTCACGAATAAACTTCTCCTCGCAGCTGATTTTGAAGGTGATCCAATATCATATCTGTGATAAGTTCAAACACTTTCTCGAATTTTGCCAACTATTTTGCTGTCCTCCTCGCCTTCCTTTCCCTCTCGGAAGATTATACTCTTGTAAGGACTCATATTGCTACTGCGCTTAAATCATATCCCATGGAACCTCGCTATTCCCTTCAACGGTGCATATTAAGGACCAACTCTCTCTCCTCTATCTCTCTTTTTCTCTGTCAAGTGCAAATATTTATTATATGATTTGATACTACTTATTATTACTATTAATTAGTGTCTGGGTTCTTCATCTATATTTACCCACGCCCCTTTACTCCCTCCTCTTCCCTTCTCCTTTTCCTACCTTCCCTCTCTCTGTCCACAACTACAAATACCTGTCAGTACGCATCCCTCTCTCGGCTCCCTTTCTCTTCTATGTCCCAATTCTAGTTTAATCTTCATCCCTCTTTCACCAATCCATCTCACTCAGTTCCCCTCTCTCCCCAACATCACATCCCATTTCACCTACCTTTTGTGTTGTGGTTTCTGTCAGGCAGAAAGCAGACAGCGGACAGACACGCAAAACACTCACTATGCACCTTAGAGGATTAACAATCTCGCTCGTGGACTGATAGATTGGAAGAGTGGACAAAAAATCCCGCTTTTGGCCTCCTAAGCTCTTGGACTGGAGGTGACATCTTACCCTCCTCCCACTCCAATACAATCTATCTATTCTCCCTCCTCCTCCCTCCCTCCCTCCTCCTTCAACCTGCTCTCCCTCCCTCCCTCACTCACTCCTTTCCTCCCCCCCCCTCCTCCCCTCCTAGAGCCGTTGTGCGGTTTATTGCCGACTCGGCGAGGTGCAGCTCCGCAAGTGTCTGTGTTACTTACGCTCTACGCTGCCCAACTATCTTTTTATTCTATGCCTGCGCTATACCTCTCAGCCGACCGGAGACTACCCTCCCGTGCCGACCCCAGTACGGTGCACACCGCAACGACCCCCCATACCAATAATCCTCTGCCCCTCTCGACCCTTCCCTTTTTCCTTTTTTCCGCCCGCTCTCTCGTCCTTGGCTCTTCCACTATTGTACTCGTCTCTCTCTCACGTTCCTGCCCCATCACCGCAGCTTCCTTATGAGCCCGCTTTTCAGTACCACACCCTGACCTCGATCCTCATCACGTATCCCTCATACACCACCTTTCTCTCTGGCTTCCTCACTGGCTCCTGGTATCTTGCCCCTACTCCACACACTCCGACTCGACCCTTCTAGTTTTCGTTGCTTTCTCCTTACCTTTCTCTCCCTTTCGTTCACGCCTGTGTCTCCCCTGACAAGTTGACCCGGCGCCTACGCTTATTCGACCCGTATTGTGTCGACAATCCTCGTGCATACACTACACCGCCGGGCACGTCGGCAGGCTGAGGCGGAGGCTAAGGAGGGTCCTTGTTGACCCCATTACCCATGCGCGCGCGAGGAGTATCTCCTTGGAAACAGGCCCACCATGGGGGAGCCGTATGCCCCACGCAGGGAATAAGAATGGACACACCCATCCGAGCACATCCACTTCCAAAGAGGTCCCCAGGCACAGTCGCACGAACCGTGTGAACGACCAAACGCTTGTCACCTTCCAGATGCTGACGTAACTAATTGTACGGAAGGCTCACTAGTGCGCTAATCCCGGCACTTCCCACCGCCTCCAAGTCCCCGCCTCTCAGAAGGGAGAGCGAGAGGAAAAGACACGAGCAAGGAGAAACTTAGCGAGGGCAGACGACAAAAAAGCAAAAGGAAGGACGAAAGAGAACGGAATTAGAGGAAGAAGAAAAGAACAAAGACAAGCGCAGCATTTTCACGGCCTCTTTCCGACGGTGAGTCGGAGGGCAGCGCGACCGGATTTCTCTTGTCCATCTGCGTCGTCTCCGTCGATCTGCTTCCAACTACGAAGTATGGGGTTGCATCGGTCTCTGCTCTGCTCGGTGCTGCGATACGCTGCTCTACAGCTCGATCGGTGCGCTCGATCTGGCGTCGTCGTCGGGTGGCCTCTCTCTCTCTCTCTCTCTTCTCTGCGTCTTCTCAGGCGAAATCTAATCCTCACCTCCTCTCTTCCTCTCCTCATCTCTTTCCTTTCTCTCTCTCCTCTCGTTCTCCCTCGATACTCACCTACTCTCGCTCTTCCCTCGCTCCTTGACGTCCCTCTCACTCTATCTCTCTGCCTCCTCTCTCATCTCGTTTTTCTCTCTCTCTCCTCTCTCTGTCTATAATATAGGTTTGACGTATATCAACTACATATTATCGTGTACATTATACTAAATATCTTACTCGCTTACAGCGCCAATAAAAAATCGCAAATATATATATATTATATATATGTTAGTGAATAATATACAACAGAGAGAGATAGCAGAGAGAAACCACCCAACACAACAAAGACCTAATAACGTAATAACTCGGAAACTATATAAAATGCCTTACACTCATACAAAATATACACTATAAGATAATCTCCACGCGCTATATAATACGACAAATACACTAAGACATAACACGAAAAAAAACATAATAAAAAAACATATATATTAACGCGTCTAACCTAACACCACTCACAACTTATAGCTTATTAGGATATAGTGAGTTATCACCTTCTGAATAAATATACTAAGGTACTGGCCGTTCTATAGTACAAATCACTCGAACCATCCATGACTATATATCTGAAATAATCGCACTGAATCCTCACTCTCTCGAACCGCGCTAATCGTATATAACGGGACGTATACTGAACCATACTACACACCGATCTCATCCACAATGCACGTACCTAAATACTCATTCAACCCTCATACTTTCCACTCGGTCACCATTTCCAAGGACCGATCCAACGAGTCTCAGCCACGGCCTCTCTCATTTACCTTTCCGCTTCCGCCACCAGCCCACTCATAGCAGTACCACTCTATTACTCTCCTAGATCAAATTAACTACTACGATAGTACCACGATTATGATAGCACAGCAGAGAGAACGCACGCATCTGTCCCTCTCCCTCCTGCCCAGGCTAACCCACCTTCTCAGCACACCTTACCCGAGTCTTTCAAATCGCGCGAGCTCTCGACTTCCCCTCCACTCTGAGCGAAGCGCGGGCGGCGATGTGACGAGCGTCGTGAGGCGGGCGCGTGCCTCGGAGTGGCTCTCGCCGTCTCTGGGGCTTAATCCTCAGGATTCCGCACGTCGCAGCTCACCCGTCACTCTCCACACCTTTAATCTTCCACATTGTCGCAACGCGCAGGTGTCCGCACGCTCGCGGCAGTTGTTATCCCACCCCGGCCACCCCCATACCCCTCGAACTCCCCCCAACCCCCATTGCGCATGCTGCTGAGCTAGGTAGCACTCTGTGTCCACCCACGTCCCCTAAAAAATAGCGCGCGTGTCGCGCACACAAATAGGCTCCTAGAAAAACAAGGACTCAGCGACAATAAGTCGCCGCGCGATATCACATCCTATATTTCAATAGACTCTATCCCCCTCCTCTCTCTCTATTATTATCCACCCTCTCCTTTTTCTCCTCTCCTTTTTACTTTTTATCTTTTATTTCATTATTTATTCCACTTCTATCTCTCCTCTCCTCTCTCGTTGTTACACCTCTAGGCTGACTCGCCACACTTCTTGTGAGCACGTTCTCACTCGGACGTATTACGACCGTCCTGTTAAACACAAAGCAACTCTATCTACAGTCAGCTAGTGATGAGGTACACACCGTTTATATATTTAGCAACATCCATCCACCCCTATACAATTCTTAGTTCCTACTGATTTGGCGATCGCCGCTTTCTGAATAACATACATACACACACAGATATATAACCAAACACTACGAGCGCCAGCCCCGACTTCTACGCCGGCTAGACTCATCCCATGACTCTAACACTCACACAGCTTCGACACAGCTAGCCACAAACACAGTCGACCTCTACTCTATCATTATACTACTTCTCTTCTCTTTGCTTAGCCTCCTCATATTCCTCTCCTCTTACCTACTCACTTCCTCTTCTTACACTTTTCTTACCTCATACTTTTTACTCTCTTTATATAATACTTATCCCATTTACTATACTTACCTTAAACCTTACTCACTATTATATCACCTCCTTCCTCCACTTCTTCTAACTACCTATCTTGATTTATTTTTCTCCCTACTTTTTACCTCTTCCTCACATATTTATCCATTACTACTCCTCTACTTATATTATATCCTACTACTCTCCTTCTCCAACTATCATTAAAATCAGAAAGCAATATTAATCCTCTTAATTGAACTTTCTGCTTTGCACTTGCTGCTTTTATTTTATGAACGTCTGATGAGTCTGTCAGGCTATCTGACTTATCTTCTATAGCTATCTGCCCAATCACCCTACCGAACCATGAATACTATCTCATTTCTCTACACCATACCGACTTCATCTGCCACACCACCACATTTAGCCACTTCACACAACTCTCATCCCCCGTCATTAACCCATCGCATTTATTCTCACATTTAAAATAAAAATTGAAAATAAAAGATTTAGAAATTCAATTACATATATATATATATATACTTAGTGTTGATATATTTTTTTGCATATTTCTTCGTGCTCCTTCTCTAGAACTCGCGTACTTAAAATATATACCATCGATCAATCAAGTTCAATTCTTCCCCCATGAGTTCTGGTTCCTTCCCTTTGTGCCTGCGAACTATCGAATAGTTTCGTGAAGTGAAGAGTGCGCGGTTGAAAGCATGTGTGGATCACTGTTCACGCTGTGGACATAACTCAGGGTGTTCCTCTCTTACGAGATGGGTGCTACACTACTAAACGCCGACTCATACTCTTCTGCACCCTTCTTGCTGCCTTCAATGCTAGAGCCTTAGAGATAGCGATATATACTATACAATAGTGTGTGATTAGTCAATGAATATACTATTGTTATGTACATTAGAGCGCTATACGTGTACTTTAGATAACAGTACTTATAACTACCTGTCATGTAAGTACTCTAGTTCTCTCGTTAATAAATACAATTTGTGCACGTTATAAGGTTTTGTAAGCATAACAATACTCACAACCTTACAGACAACACAACATTATATATGTATAGTGATATGATTGATGTGCAGATATAGGATACAGACAGGATCGCGATGACATGTGATACTGCTAATGTAACTGGTATTTGCACAATAAGCGTATCTAGCTGATATACCACGGGTTCTACTTTCCATTCTATAATGAACCTAAAAGCCTCAAAGGGGAGAGGAAAACAAACAACAGACTGAATCGAAGGGAGAAGGGAGAAAAAACGGAGAAAAAATAATGGACTAGAAGAGGATAAGAGATGCAAGTCACCCGCGACTACCTGCCGTCACTAAGCCTTCACACGCGAGGCCAGTAAGCCACCAAGAACCGATCCCAGAAATCATGAACCAACTTTAAAGATCAATTAAAAGCCAACACATCCAAAGGGAAAAAAAAAAATCGACCTAAATCCTTTAACGAGAGTCAACATCTTATCTTGCAGTGTAGCCTAACCCTGCACCTACCGCCCTGGCCCCTGCGTGACCTCCCGGGACCCCCAGACTCGTGTCAGAGCGCAGCCGGACGACGAATTCCCTCCCCCCCACCCCACCCCACCCCACTCCACGCAACCCTCCTCGCCACTGCCAATGCCCCTTCCTATTACCTTACCCGCTCCTACTTCAATACAGGACCTAGCTATTGTATAACTGCCAACGTACATGCACACAGACATTGGACGCACGCACACACCAAATAAACAACCTTTTCAACCTCTTCTGTCCTTACCCAAATACACTGATCTACTATATTAGTGATTCCTCAACGTGACCTCACTGCATTACTTCATATCAGCTCTTAATGAAATTTATATACGGCCAGCTCTCTAGCTACTCACTACATACCCCTCCTCTACTACTACCCCCTAATTCCCTACTACTCACTCCCATACAACTTTACTCCTACCTTCACATATATCCTTCACTCATACACCACCATACGTCATCCATCCACTGTATACTCCACACAACTATCCCAATTTACCATCCCAACTTCCTTCCACTTCTCTCCCTATCTTCCTCCATTCAATATACTATATCTCCAATCTCCATTACCTTCCTTCCCTCCTTCTAATATATCTCCCTTCCTCATACTCTTTACCTATACATAATATATACTATACTACCTTACTACTCTAATTCCTATACCTTTTACTCATTTATACCTATAACCTTCCTCCCTCCTCCCTGCCTCCTTTACGACCGATACAAATCGTGTTGTTAAACGCTAGCTCACTAGCTGCAACGTCATAATATAATACACATAAAGATAATCACAATACAAGACAAGAAGAGACATATACTGTGACTGTCTTAATCATAGTGAGACAAATATATTGATAATCACTTCAATTCACACACCATAACTTCATATCAACTCTATACAGTTCATATATAGGTGTTGTGTGTGTTAGTATATAGTAGTGCGTATATTTGTGTGTATATATAGCTTGTGTATATTATATATATATATATATATATTATATGTATTGATGGTGTTATGATTGTAGTGTATGTATATGTATTGTGTTGATGTGGTGTTAGTAGTGTTTAGGTGTGTGTGTTGTATGTGTGTGTTATGTATATATTGTGAGCTAGCTCGCTCCTAGTCATATATGGCTGACGTATTTGTGACAAGCATCGATTGATTTAATCATCTTAATGACGAAGTGTAAAAACTTACCAGCTGTGGCGAGAACAGAGGTTATGGTACTGCCGAAGTCTCAATTCTCGTCTGTGCCGCTCCAATGCGGCATACAAAGTCCTTCTCCCTGTAAAACACGCCCGCGAGCTTCGCTTCTCTCGGTGCCTGGCCCACCTACTCCCCCCGACTTCGTTCAGCACTCACCTCCGAACACTTGCGACAGCGCAGCAGACATGACATCGTAAAGAGCTACGGGCAGTTATGAAATGAGTATTTAGAAGTTTCCGAAACGTGTATGAGTGATAACATGATGTGCCAGAACCGCATGACAAGCAGGCCGGAGCTCGATGGCGATGACGTGCATCAGGCCGCGCAACGAGCGAGTGGCTAAGAGAGAGAGAGAGAGAGAGAGAGAGAGAGACTTACGGTGAGCACTGCGAGGTGTAAGCGGGCGTGGACAGTGGTGATCGGGAACGGACGGAGGAGAGAGAGAGAGAGAGAGAGAGAGAGAGGAGAGAGAGGAGAGAGAGAGATTAAACACCGCTAGCCAAAACAGCCAAGGCAGAATAGCTCCCAGACACGACACGGATTCCTCCCCGTCCGCGCACCGTGCCAACCTCCTCTCCTCCGGTGAGCCCATCCGAAACCCCGGGACGACCTCCTCCTCCTCTCCGTCTTGTTGTCACGCGGGGATTAGGTTCCCTCCCTGACCTATCCCACGCCTTCGCCAGCCTTGATAGCCTCTAATCGCGTAGGCCTAGATAGTAATAATAATGATTTAACAATAATAATAATAATAATAATAATGATAATAATAATAACAATAATATAAACACTGCGGGAATTAGAGCCTGGATGGATGTTGGTTAAAAGGAAGGGAAGAAGGAGAAAAGAAGGCATAAGGGTGTTGGAGATCTATACGTAAGCTGCCTCCTTCCACTGCATGTCCCCCCTCCCCCTCCCTCTCCCTCCC
>NW_020871527.1:10000-15000 GCF_003789085.1 Penaeus vannamei | reverse complement strand
AGTGGAGGAAGTAGGATGGAGGATAGAGCAGGATGGAGGAGGAAGATGATGGATGAAGATGGTGGATGGAGAATAGAGGAAGATAGAGGGAGAAAGATGGAGGGTGAAGAATGGTGGATGGAGAATAGAGGAAGATAGAGGGAGAAAGATGGAGGATGAAGAATGGTGGATGGAGAATAGAGGAAGATAGAGGGAGAAAGATGGAGGATGAAGAATGGTGGATGGAGAATAGAGGAAGATAGAGGGAGAAAGAATGGAGAATAGAAGGAAGATGGAGGGAATGAGAATGGTGGATGGAGAATAGAGGAAGAAAGGGAGAAAGATGGAGGTGAAGAATGGTGGATGGAGAATAGAGGAAGATAGAAGGAGAAAGATGGAGGATGAAGAATGGTGGATGGAGAATAGAGGAAGATAGAGGGAAAAGATGGAGAAGAATGTGGATGAGAATAGAGGAAGATAGAGGAGAAAGATGGAGGATAAAGAAGATGGAGAATAGAGGAAGATAGAGGGAGAAAGATGGAGGATGAAGAATGGTGGATGGAGAATAGAGGAAGATAGAGGGAGAAAGATGGAGGATGAAGAATGGTGGATGATAGAGAAAAGAAGAGGGAGAAAGATGGAGGATTAGAATGGTGGATGGAGAATAGAGGAAGATAGAGGGAGAAGATGGAGGAAAGAATGGTGGATGAAATAGAGGAAGATGGATAGAGGGAGAAAAGATGGAGGATAAAGAAGGTGGTGGAGAGATGAGAAGAATAGAGAGAAAGATGGAGGATAAAGAATGGTGATGGAGAATAGAGGAAGATGAGGGAGAAAGATGGATAAGAAATGGTGGATGGAGAATAGAGAAGATAGAGGGAAGAGAATGGAGGATGGATGGTGGATGGAGAATAGAGGAAGATAAGGAGAAAGATGGAGGATAAAGAATGGTGGATGGAGGAGAGAGGGGAAGAGGGAGGAAAGATGGAGGATGAAGGATGGTGATGAAATAGAGGAGATAGAAGAAGATGGAGGATAAAGAAGGATGGCGAGAAGATAGAGGGATAGAAAGATGGAAAAGATGGTGGATGAGAGATGGTGGAGGATGGAGATGGATGGAGGAATAGATAGATAGAGGAGAAAGATGGTGGATGGAGGATAGAGGAAAGAGGATGATGGGGGATGGTGGATGGAGAATAGAGGAAGATAGAGGGAGAAAGATGGAGGATGATGGTGGATGGAGAATAGAGGAAGATAGAGGGAGAAAGATGGAGGATGGGGATGGTGGATGGAGAAATAGAGGAAGATAGAGGGAAAGATGGAGGGTGAAGAATGGTGATGGAATAGAGGAAGATAGAGGGGAAAGATGGAGGTGAAGAATGGTGGATGGAGAATAGAGGAAGATAGAGGGAGAAAGATGGAGGAAATGGTGGATGGAGAATAGAGGAAGATAGAGGAGAAAGATGGAGGATGGGGATGGTGGATGGAGAATAGAGGAAGATAGAGGGGGAAAATGGAGGGTGAAGAGATGGTGGAGGAGAATAGAGGAAGATAGAGGGAGAAGATGGAGGTGAAGAATGGTGGATGGAGAATAGAGGAAGATAGAGGAGAAAGATGGAGGATGGGGTGCGTGGATGGAGAATAGAGGAAGATGAGGTGAAGAATGGTGGATGGAGAATAGAGGAAGATAGAGGGAGAAAGATGGAGGATGGGGATGGTGGATGGAGAATAGGAGATAGAGAAAGATGTGAAGAATGGAGAATAGAGGAGATAGATGGAGAAAGGAGAGAATAGAGGAAGAAGAAAGATGGAGATGATGGGATGGAGAATAGAGGAAGATAGAGGGAGAAAGATGGAGGATGAAGAATGGTGGATGGAGAATAGAGGAAGATAGAGGGAGAAAGATGGAGGATGAAGAATGGTGGATGGAGAATAGAGGAAGATAGAGGGAGAAAGATGGAGGATGAAGAATGGTGGATGGAGGATAGAGTGAGAACGGTGGAGGATAGAGGAAAGAGGAGGATGGAGAATAGAGGAAGAATGATGGAGGATAGAGGGAGAACGGTGGCGGAAAGAGATGAAGGATAGAGGTAGAGGAGAATGGTGGAGGAAAGAGAGAGAGCGATGATGGATAGAGAGAAAACGATGGAGCAAAGACGATGAAGGATAGAGGATGGTGGATGGAGAATAGAGGAAGAACGATGAGGATAAGACATAATGATGGAGGATAGAAGATGAAGAATGGAGGACGAGGGATGGAAAATGAAGGATGGAGGATAGAGTGGATTATCCTGACGAAGGCAAGCGAAGCAGGATTAAGGAAAATGAGATTTCTTAGGGATTCGTGTAAGTAGATGACTTTTAAGTAGGTAAGTAGGTGTGTAAGTAAGTAAGTAGGTGGATAGGTAAGTAAACAGATAGAAAGATAGATGGATAGATAGAAATACACACAGATAGCTAGACATATAGATAAGTAGATAGGTAGACAGATAATAGATAGATGTACAGAAAGAGAGATGGATAGACAGGTAGATAGATAGATGGAGAGATAGATGTGTAGGTAGGTATACAGATAGACAGATGGATCGATAATCAGACAGATAGAAAGATAGTAAGTAAATGGATAGATAGACAGGTAGATGAGTAAATAGATAGATAGAGAGCGAGAGAGAGAGAGAGAGAAAGAGAGAGAGAGAGAGAGAGAGAGAGAGAGAGAGAGAGAGAGAGTGAGAGAGAGCGAGCGAGCGAGAGAGAGAGAGAGAGAGAGAGAGAGAGAGAGAAGAGAGCGAGAGAGAGCGAGCGAAAAGAGCGAGAGAGAGAGTGAGTTAAAGAGAGAGTAAGAAGAGAACTGGAGAAAGTTGAAGGTACGAATTTCACAATAATTCGAGAGCGTAATAAAAGTTACGTAAAGTATGTCAGAGGAAGATCAATTTTCTGTCATTTCGATATTACTTCGGAACCAGTGACGGAAGCGAGATAACTGTATCTAAAACCCGAGGAAAGTCGCTGAAATTGGAACTTATACACGAAGAAAATCCACACACACATACACGCATACACAGGCACGCACAAATATATAAAATCACATGTACAAACATATATACACACAATATCACACACAAAGCATACATACACTAATATACATACACACATACACACACACACACACACACACACACACACACAGACAAGCCATACCTAACCGATCTGATCCCTATAGGGTACAAAAGCTAAGGTTTCCACTTAATCATCTGAAAACTAAGATCCATTATAATTCCTAAGATGATTATAAACTAAGATCCATTGTAATTTAAGATCTAGAATTATTCCATTATAAAACTAAGATCCATTATAATTTCTAAGATCCATTATAAACTAAGATCCATTATAAGATCCATTATAAAACTAAGATCCATTGTAATTTCTAAGATCCCTAAGATCCATCCCTAAGATCCATTATAATTTCTAAGATCCATTATAATTTATAACTAAGATCCATTAAAATTATAATAATAAGTTTTTTTTTACAGTATTCATATCAGATTGAGAAAAAAATGAATTGATAGATACACTGCGTGCGAGCGTTTTGTAGAAAGGGAGGTAGGTAGATAGATAGAGAAATAGGCAGCTGAATCGGCAGATAGATAGAGAGAGAGAGAGAAAGAGGGAATGAGAGAGAAGGAGAGAGAGAGGAAGAAAGAGTGAGAGGAGAGAGAGAGAAAGAGAATAGACTAAAAGAGAGAGAGAGAGAATAAAGAGAGAGAGAGAGAGAGGAAGAAAAAAGAGGGAGAAGAGAGAGGAAGAAAAACAAGGGAGAGAAGATGAGAGAAAATAGACAGAGAGAGAAAAAAAGAGAGAGAGAAAGAGACAAAGAGAGAGAGAGAGATACACAAATAGAAATGGGAAGAGAGATGAATAAGTAGACAGATCGAAGATATAGAAAGATAGATGGATGGAGAGATAGAGAGTTAGATAGTTCGATGGATATAGACAGACAGACAGATGGAGAGACGTAAATAGACACTATGACAGATGAATTGATAGACGGATAGATAGTTATTAAGCAATCATTTATTTTCATCTTATTTTATCTTGGGGTAGATAGACACACACACTTACACACATGCACTCACACACACTTACACACATTCACTCACACACACACTTACACTCATTCACTCACTCACACACACTTACACACATTCACTCACACACACACACACATTCACTCACACACACACCACACATTTACACACATACACACATTTCACACACACACACACACACACACACTTACTCACATTCACTCACACACACACTTACACACACTCACACACACACTTACACACACTCACACACACTTACACACATTCACTCACACACACACTTACACACATTACTCACACACACACTTACACACATTCACACACACACTTACACACATTCACTCACTCACACACACTCACTTACATCACTTACAAACATCACTCAACACACTTTACACACATTCACTCACACACACACTTACACACATTCACTCACACACACACTTACACACATTCACTCACACACACACTTACACACATTCACTCACACACACACTTACACACATTCACTCACACACACACTTACACTCACTCACAAGCAGACAAACACAAAGTTACGACTATATACCCACAGGCATTTACTAACAGTACTAATACTGTCATACTCATTCATACATATTCACAGTACTCTTCATTGACAAAATTGTTATTATTATTATTATTATTATTATCATTATTATTATTATTATTATTATTATTAAAATTGACTACAGTGTTATTATGACGAAGAGAAGATGAGACCTTTTGAAACGACAACGGGCGAGGTCAGAGGAGTAAAGTAGGTCATGGATTGACCTGAGCAAGTAGATAAACACTGAAATGTTTATTTGCTTGTGCGTGTGGGCATGTGGGTGTAGGTGGTGATGTTTGTGTGTGGTATGGACGGGAGTAGTGTATGTCTGTGTGTGTGTGTTG
>NW_020871527.1:0-2500 GCF_003789085.1 Penaeus vannamei | reverse complement strand
GGGCCGGGGGGGAGTGGCGGCGGCGCGGGGCGCGCGGCCCCAACGCGGGAAGCGGCAGCCGCGCGCGCCAGTCACGCTGGGCCGGGGCGGTGGGCGGGGCGAGGGCGCCATGCCGGGGGGGCGCCGCGCCAGCGCCAGCCGGGCGAGGCGCGGGCGCAGCGGCCGCCGGGGGCCGGCGATGTCGGCAAGCAGCGCCGCGCGAGCCCCGCCGCCGTCGCGGGAGCAGGCGCGAGCGAGGCGCGAGGCGCGCCGGCGCGGGGGGGCGAGCGCCGCGGGGCGCGGCGCGCGCTGCGCGCGCGCGCGCACGCGCGCGGCGGGGCGCGCGCGTCGCGCGCGGGCGCGCGCGGGGGCGCGCGCGCGCGCGCGCGCGCGCGCGGCTCGGCGCCTCGTCGCGCGGCGCGCCTCGCGCGCGCGCGCGCGCGCGCGCGCGCGCGCGCGCGCGCGCGCGCGCGCGCGCGCGCGCGGGGCGCGCGCGCGCGCGCGCGTCGGGGCGCGCGCGCGCGCGCGCGCGGGCGCCGCGCTCGCCGCGCGGGCGCGCGCGCGCTCGCGCGCGCGCGCTCGCGCGCGCGCGCTCGCGCGCGCGCGCGCGGACGCGCGCGCGCGCGCGCGCGCGCGCGCGCGGCGCGCCGCCGGGGCCGCGCGCCGCGCCGGCGCGCGAGCGCGCCTGGGCGCGCGCGGCTCGCGCGCGGAGCCAGCGCCCAGCAGCAGCAGCCGCCCACCCCCAGCCCCCGCGGCGCGCGGCACGAAGGAGAAGACCCGAGAGGCACGGCCGTTACGGGCGAAACGCCGGGGGCAGAAGGGAGGCAGAAGAGGAGGCACCGCCGGGCAGCAGCGGGACAAAGGCGGCAGGGGAGCACGGGCAGGGGGCCCGAAGCGGGAGACGAACCGGAATGCGAAGGAGGGGGGGGGACGGTAGAGGGAGGGCGGAGAAAGGAGGGGGGAAAGAAGAGAGAGACGAGAGAGAGAGAGAGAGAGAGAGAGATAGAGAAGAAGAGATAGAGACGAGAAGAGAGGACAGAGAGAGAGAGAGAGAGAGAGAGAGAGAGAGAGAGACGGAGAGAGAGATAGAGAGGAGGGAGAGAGAGAAGAAGAGAGAAAGAGAGAGAGAGAGAGAGAAGGAGAGAGAGAGAGAGAGAGAGAGAGAGAGAGAGAGAGAGAGAGAGGAGAGAGAGAGAGAGAAGGAGAGAGAGGGGGGGGCGGGGGGGGGGAGGAGGGGAC
The DNA here is from genome assembly GCF_003789085.1 of Penaeus vannamei. Classification (NCBI taxonomy): domain Eukaryota; kingdom Metazoa; phylum Arthropoda; class Malacostraca; order Decapoda; family Penaeidae; genus Penaeus; species Penaeus vannamei. The sequence continues at coordinate 1,282 of NW_020871527.1, read as the reverse complement.
GGAGAGAGCCGGGGAGAGAACAGGAACAGACGAGAGAGAGAACCAGAGACAGAGGGAGGGAGAGAGACAGTACAGAGCCCGAGGCGGGCCCGAACCCGACGCGCCCCAAAGCCAGCGCCGGGAGACGGCCGGAAGACGGCGGGAAGACGGCCGGAAAACGGCCGGAGAGCGACCGAGGACAAACGGCGGGAAGAAGAGCCCGAAGACGGCCGGAAGACGGCGCCTGAAGACGGCCGGAAGACGGGGGCGCCCGAAGACGGCGGAAAACGGGCCGGGAAAAACGGGCCGGGAAGGACGGCGCCGGAAGAACTGGCCGGAAAGACAGCCAAAACGGCCGGGAGAGGCCCGGGAGACCGGCCGGAGAGGCCGTAAGACAAGCCCAAAGACGGCCGGGAGACGGCCGGGAGACGGCCGGAGAGGCCTGAAGACAGCCCAAAGACGCGGGAGACGGCCGGGAGACGGCCCGAAGACGGCCCGAAGACGGCCGGAAAAACGGCCGGAGGTACGGCCGGAAAGGTTCCGGAAAGACAGCCCAAAGACGGCCGGAAAACGGCCGGAGACGGCCGGGAGACGGCCGGCGGGAGACGGCCGGGACGCGCCGGAAAACGGCGGGAAGGACAGCCCGAAGACGGGCCGGGAGACGGCCGGGAGAACGGCCGGAGACGGCCTGGAGACGGCGCGGAAGAACGGCCGGGCAAGACGGCCGCAAAACCCGGCCGGAAGGAGGACCGAGGGCAAAGGGCGGGAAGACGGGCCGGAGACGGCCGGGAGACGGCCGGGAGACGGCCGGAAGGACGGCGGGAAGAACGGCACGCAAAACGGCCGGAGAGAACCGAGGGCAAACGGCGGGAAGAGACCCCGAAGAACGGCCGGAAGACGGCGGGAAAACGGCGGGAAAACGGCCGGAAAACGGCCGGAAGACGGCCGGGAGACGGCCGGGAGACGGCCGGGAGGCGGCGGGAAAAACGGCCGGAAAACGGGCCGGAAAACGGCCGGGAGACGGCCGGAAGAGGACCGAGGCAAACGGCTGGAAGGAGAGCCGAAAGACGGCCGGAAAACGGCCGGAGACCCCCGGGGGCGCCCGGGGAGACGCCGGAGACGGCCGGGAGACGGCCTGGACAGGGACCGGCAGGCAAACGGCGGCAGCACGCAAAGGCCGGAGAGGAAACGCCGCGAAGGGAAGGGCAAGACGAAAAGGGCGAGAGAGCGGAAGGGCGGGAGAACAAAGGGAGGGGAGGGGGGGAGGGGAGGACGGGAGAGGAGGGAAGGGAGGAGGGAGAGG
>NW_020871526.1:285326-290326 GCF_003789085.1 Penaeus vannamei | reverse complement strand
TGAGCGATACTCGCTCGACGAAAACGCTTGCAGAATTGTATATTTTTGTGAAATGTGAATCTGAAGCGAGTGTACAGTAGCTTCATCGCGCCGGGATTCAACGGAAGCTCTTTCGTGAAATATGATTAGTCTCCATCTGAAAACAGCTATTGCAGGGCTATTACAGTATCATAATAACCTGATAATTTGTCGTGCTGATTGGCCGATTCGGCCGCCACAGGTACCACCGCCCAACAAAAGACTTTGCCGTGAAATGCGAATTATGTTTTTGTGAGAAGTGGTCGGGGGCAGGTTTCCAATACCAAGATGGTGAGCAGCGCCACCTGGCTGAGCCACCACGGCCCTGGTTAATGTTTGTTGCATCACGAGGAGTGAAGCGAGAGAATGTATCTGCCGCCGGACCATCCTCACACAGCGCACGGAGCAGCAGCAGACTAAAGCATCGGTCACAGAAGCTGTGAAACGGGTCGTGTGCTCCCCGAACCCTCGCGTCGTGCAGCCATCAATCAGCTAATTAATGGCCGCCGGGCTCTTAGATGCAGGGAGCTGATAACGCAAAGCAATCTCGCCCAAATAGATGGGTCTGAAATTGCTTCTGTCCGAGCAGATAGAGAGTAACAGTTATTGATACGTGCTCACAGTGATGGTCGATTAGGAAAGTTAGTGCGAGGGGAAAGAAGGCTCTGGGAGAGGGAAAGGAGGGCCAAGGGCGAGGGCTCGCGGAAGGAGCTGGCCGCAGGGAAAGAGCCAACAGAGGAGGTAAGTTTAACCTTGTGATTAGGTCAAACATGTAGGGCTCACCTGACTTGAGAGAAGTGTCAAACTGTAATACCTAGGTTAATAAAAATCACAATAATATTATGATGTACAGTAGGGTATGGGAGACTGTAGAGTCAGCAGAGTTGGACAATACGTTCAGCAAAGTCAGATTCGTTTCGGCCCATCAGGCATCGCCAGGTCTGACTGACACCTACAAATTAGTGTGTCTCGAGTTGTGAAGGCGTAATGCTGCGCGCTGATTGGCTCATGGATCCGGCCGATCCTCCGATACTGTCCACCGCTACGAGGTACAGTTTGGATTTACTTACTTCATGTGTCGGCTCGGCTCTGGTATGAAAATCAAACACGACCAATGAAACAGCCAACACCAAACTGAGGGAATGGCCAGAATGCCTTAATAATAGGCCGATATGTTCCATCACATGAGTTGAACAAGATCTTTAGAGCGTAAACAAAATAACCATTCGGTACCCACTCCGAGAGGCTGCCCATTGGGCAAGAGGCAGGTAAATAGAAAGATTATTGGTTATTTAAATTATGGATGGAATTGTAAGCAGCATCGATACTCCTCAGGTGGAATTTGGGTAGTCAGCGCCTCCGCGAGGGACGCGTGATAGGCGCCTCCTCCGGGCGGGACGCCTCTGAATGGGTCCTGATGCTGCCAGAGAAATGTCCTTGTCTCGCGCTGAATACATGCAGATAAATGACGTTCAGACGCACCACTAACTACACCCTTGTGCTGGTCATTAAAATCCCGCATTTTGCCGATGACGACCTCAGGACACCGCCGCTTTGATGGGACGGCTTAAAAATAGCGATCAATATAGGCCAGAGGGATTTCTATTTTCGTACGACTACCAAAATATTAGTCTAAATATAATTATATATATATATAATACATACTAAACTATATATTCATTGCATAGTCTATTATATTATATATGATATATATTGTCGTATGATGTGTTTTAATATACAACACACACTTATATGCATATGTGTGTGTGTAGTTCCCTCATCCCCCACCTCGTGTTAAAGATTTGGAGTGCGAATATCGTTGTCATTTGACAATGAGGACAAATATTGCTCAATATTTTTAGTAGATTGCATTCCATTCGGCTCATTACTAATTAGTATATGCCGCTTATTCAGGATAATTTTCCTTCGATTAGATTGAAATGACTGAAACTATGTAAGATTTGTATGGAAAGAGCAGGAAAGACGCTGAGGACGCGTGTCTCAGCCTCGCACCTCTCAACTCCAATCCTCCTCACGGAAATCTCATGCATCACTCGTTGTGAGTTTATTAATGTTTCAATCAATCAATCAAACGACAAGACACTAAATTCTAAAAAAATCTTTATAGCGAAAACGTGGATAACATCCCAACATTCCTATCCAGAGTCGTTTAGAGCAACGGCATCAGAAGTGATAAGGTGATACATGTTACTTGAACGTTGTAGATATGGTATTATTTCATTTGGACATATCAATTGCTGCGCAGCACTTGAGCACTAAGACAAAACAATCCCATTCTAGTGGCAGCGGAAATTCTTTAATGTTCATCTCTAAGCGTATTTTTTCCTCTTCCCCACATGTCAGACTATACCCTTGGTTGTTGTGTAGATACTCGGCGGATACAGGGTGCAGATACCCTCGGAAAACTTTCTATGTCAGAGATGTCAAACTTGTAAGCCACGGATTCTTCTACTCTCAATCCCGCACGCTATTCGGCCTGTCAGAGCTGAAGTCGCAACGCAGGTCTCCAGGCTACAGCCGGTTATGTAGGAGTAAAGAGAGCGCAACTGAGAAAACTTAACGAGTAATGCAGACCTGAACAACATACCTTAACCTCACGAGAAACAACTCTTTGCCCTGGCGCCTATTTATAGGTGACAGAAACTACGCCCCTAATACTCGACAGACCTTAAATATCACACACGGATAGTTTTGTATATAAAAAAGCTACTAACAAGCAAGGATATCTGTGAGGGCCATATATATTGCAAAATAGAAATGTGTACTTGACGGTGTTTTATGTTTGTATGTGTAGTGAAAAAAAATAAACATTTGGTGTAAAAAAAAAAAAAAAAACTATGTGATGTGCTGTGCTGTGTGGTGTGTGTGTGTTGTGTCATGTGTGTGTGTGTGTGGTGTGTGTGTGTGTGTGTGTGTGTGTGTGTTGGTGTGTGTGTGTTTGTGTCGGACATACATACTCTGACATTGACTGCCCAGTAGGACATTCGTGTTAAGTGATGCATCGCGTGTAAAAATGATCCCAACATCAGCTCTGTGCTCACCACCCCCGGAGCAGACACCAGATTTCCTTCTGCAGCAGTGAAGTGCCCAGGAAGTCACCTAGAGCTCGAGAAGGACCAGGAAGTCACCCTAGAGGATGAGAAAGGAGACCCAGGAAGTCGCCCAAGAATCATGCATACCGTTCCTACCGGGACGATATGGATAGTCTCCTCGGCCGACTTCTGGGTTGTCAAGGATTCTCCGCAAACACCGAGAACACCGATGTGCGCATCTAATCTCCCGGGGGACACCCGCGCAGTTTCCTTGCCTGATAAAGTGTCTGTATATACCAGGCGCCCAGACACACGCTGCTCCTCAGGCTGATCCTGCCTCGACTTCCCCTTCGGCCATCAGCAGCGGGCCTCCCCGAGGGTGTGGGCCCACTGCGTCATCGTCTGTCGCAGAGATGTCTGTGGCTGGTCCATTCTTGTAAGAGAGCTAGTCCCCTGGAGAGTCCAGGGCCGTCGCCCATATCTTCTTTATACAGCAAGTACTGTGAATCCTTGGTGCACGTCGGTGGGAGCAGAGCTGCGACGTCCGAATCCTGTTCCAGCCCGTACTCGGAAGCGTGCCCCGAGCCGTTGCCCTGAGGCCACTTGGCATTTTTGGGGGGGGGGGGGCGCCTCACTACAATGGTCGTATGTATTAATCTATATCTATAGTTTTAGATATTCAGAACCTTTAACTAACTAATCTACACACGCACACATACACACAATATATATATGTGTTGTTTGTGTGTGTGTATGCGCGCGCCCTGGTGGCCTGTCACGGGAACACGCACATTGCATCCGGGGAACACGGGTTTCGCTTCCTCTTTAGCAAATCTTTCGCCCGCAATAGAAACAGCTGTGCGTCTGATCCGAGAGTATCAAATTTAATGTTTCCTATAATGGCGAGTGTAAAAGTCCACATTGCGATTTCATTACTTTATTCCAATATACTAAGTCATTCGATATAATGTCATATACATAGCAATATAATATCCCTACAAAACAAACCCAACATTAGACAACATTTNAGAGAGAGAAGGAGAGATCTCTCAGAGAGAGCGAGAGAGAGAGACGACGAGATGAGAGAGACTACCCAGAGAGAGATAGACAGACCTCTCGAGTGAGAGCAGACGAGAGCGATGAAGTAGAGAGAGAGGACGAGAGAAGAGCAGAGGAAGGGAGTGCGACGGGAGGAACACGAGGAAGAGCGAGGAGAGAGAAGAGAGAGCAAGAGGAGAGAAGAGAGATGAGAGATTGAGAGGAGAGAGAGGAGAGGAGAGAGGAGAGAGAGAGGGAGGGAGAGGAAGGGAAGAGAGAGAGACGAAGAGGAAGAGAGAGAGGGAGGGAGGGAGGGAGGGAGTGGGGGAGGAGGGCTAGTGGGATGTGAGAGAGAGGACGAGAGGAGACTGAGAGAGAGAGAGAGAGGAGTAAGGGAGACGAGAGAGAGAGAGAGAGAGAGAGAGAGAGAGAGAAGAGGAGAGGAGAGAGAGAGAGACGAGGGAAGAGAGCAGAGAGAGAGAACGAGAGAGAGAGAGAGAGAGAGATGAGACGAGACGACTGCAGAGAGAGAACGAGAGAGAAGAGAGAGAAGAGGGGCGCAAGGGGAGGGAGGTTTAAAGTAGAAAAAGAGAGAAAGAGAGAAGAAACTATGAAAAGTAAGTGAAAGAGAAATATAGATTAAATCGAGAGAGGAGAGAGAGAGAGAGAGAGAGAGGAGAGAGAGAGAGGAGAGAGAGAGATAGAGAGAGAGACGAGAGAGGAGAGAGAGAGAGAGAAGAAGAGAGAGAGAGAGAGAGAGAGAGAAGAGAGAGAGAGAGAGAGAGGAGAGAGAGAGAGAGAGAGAGAGAGAGGAGAGAGAGAGAGAGAGAAGAGAGAGAGAGAGAGAGAGAGAGAGAGAGAGAGAGAGAGAGAGAGAGAGAGAAAGAGAGA
>NW_020871526.1:228795-236295 GCF_003789085.1 Penaeus vannamei | reverse complement strand
GAGTTATTTCACTTCCGAAAACGTGAGATTGGCTGCTTATGTAATTGTGTTCAGGCTGTTGTTAACTTTTTAAATATCAGCTTTTTACACTCTGGTCTTGAGAATGCGAACGAAATGGTGGTAACAATGACACTGGTGACAGTAGCAACCCTCTGACGAATAGGCTTTGTCGTATCGTTATTTAGGTATTTTCTTTGCCTGGGTAGAATACAGTGCGTTGCTAAGGATCACACGTACGATGAATTCATGGTGGTTAGCAGCGGTGACCTCTAAAGCTATGTGTCTCTAATAAGGCCAAGATCGGCGTGATACGTGGCCCAAGGTGATAATAACGGTATCAAGGTATTGTCCGAGTCTTGCTACAGAGGAGTGCATAATGACTGATTGTCCTCATGGTCTATTCTGGACAATTAACACGAATAGGTGATCCGTCAGCTAAAATTGGGACTGCAAGCTCATCCTGCCATCCTAGTGTGTGTATGGGGGGGGGGGGTATCCTGGGCCTACTTAAGATCAAGAACTGGTCTTGGATTTTGATTCTTAGCACTTGCAGAATGAAAGTGGTCGCTGGGCCATTAGACTCATACTGCAAGGTTCTTATAAGTACAATTCTATCTCAGCAAAGGTACTCGCGATTCAACTCATCTCTGCTAGTAGACTGTTCTTGCAGAAAATTATAAAGCCAGATCATGTGCGTGTGTAAGTCTTCACCTACCGTCACAGTTGTGTGGATCTAGTGGCTATACTTACATCATTCTAGATACGTTTCGTGTTGAACCCTCTTGACTGTACCGTATTTCTCTCTCTCATGCCAGGCTCTCTGAGGTCTAGAGCCTTCTGGACTCCTTTTTGCACTTGCCGATTCTCTTGACTGACTTCTGTGGTCTTAGGAATCACCAGAATTCTGATAGGAGTCGTAGATAGATGGGGCTAGGCATGGTCTTTTTGGCTCCTTGGGAATCATATAGTCCTCTTATCGCTGAGGACTGAGGACTTGGGGGCCCGATATAGCTGCCTTTATCAGCTGCTGCAGTCTCGGGAGGCTGCTGTGTTTGGCATCACATAAGCAAAGCTGTCTCTCCGGTTAGAGTCGCCTAAAGTATGACAGATATTGCTCTCTGATGGCTATGTCACCTAGATTTATGCCAAAGTAGAGCGCCATCACTTTGTCGGGGACTGTCGCCTCGTGTCACGTTTAGGCTGTCATTGTTTCGAGGATTTTAATGTCTCTGCGACGCTGCCAGTGACGTGCGGGAAACCGCACTCGCACTACAGGGAGATCGCGTATCGTACGATTCTGCAAAAGTCTACAAAAGGGGAAGAAAATCGACATTACGACGATGCGATAATTCTTCTCATTTCATTTATTTATTTATTTGTTTATTTTTATATATTTATGTATTTATTCTTATCTATTAATTCAATTTTCATTTTTTATTTTTTTTTTTTTTTTTTTTTTTTTTTTTTTGAAGGGGTTGATGTTACACGATGACTTCCCAGAAAATGTTGATAATCATTTACTTCTCAATCTTTTATATATTCCATGTTTTTTGTTCTTTTATCTTTTGTTTTTTTAGTTCATTATTATTGTATTAGTATTTTATTATTTATTTATTTTTGAGGAAAATGTAGGAAAACGAAAGTCTGGAATTTTATACACCACAGGCGTTTCAGGTACCAATTATGGTAGTAAAGGTTATAATGTATGTGTATGAATATGTGCAAATACGTATGTATGCGTGTATTATGTGTGAGCTACTGCATATATATTACTACAGCATATACATTCTATAGTGCATAGCAAAAAAAAAAAAAAAAAAAAAAATAAAGCTTAACGTAACAATGTTTTTTTCCCATTTCAGAAATTTACAAGTACAATATTTTGAAAAGAGATTCGTCGCCCTCGAGTTCAAACTTTATCCAGGTGATAGCAGCTTAGGGAAGTTTCCAATCCAACAACAATAGCAATCCCCGCTGTCCCAGATCACATGACAACGAAGCCAGAGGTGCAATGGTGCAACATCCTCCTGGCAACAATGAGAGGTTGTCCCGGCAGCTGATGGCAGGTGAAGCACAGGCATTAATTATAAGGCGTCCCCCTAGCCACTGTTGCCAACCTCGGGCTGTGAAAGGATCTGGGATTCTTTGATGTGACTTCTCGGTTCCGGTAGATGGAATGCTGTCGTTTCCGTTTCGTTTTTTCTCGTTGTTTTTTTTTCGTTTTTTAAATCTGATTTCTTGTCTGTGATATTGCTCTCCTCTATCTCATCCTGCTTTTGCATTTATAAGGCTTACACATGAGCACACACACACACACACACACACACACCACACACACACACACACACACACACACACACACAGCACACACACACACACACACACACACACACACACACACACACACACACACACACACACACACACACACACACACACACACACACACACACACACACACACACACACACACACACACACACACACACACACCACACCACACACACAACACACACACACACACACACACACACACACACACACACACACACACACACATATATATATATATATATATATATAATATATATTATATATATATATATATATATATATATACATATATATACATATATATATATATACATATACTTTTATGTATAACATATATATATATATATATATATATATATTATACATAACACACACACACACACACACACACACACACACACACACACACACACAACACACACACACACACACACACACACACACAACACACACACACACACACACACACACGCACGCATGTGCATATGTGTATGTATGTATACATGTATGTTTACGCAAATACTGTACACCTATATATAGAAAAAAATACCACATAACTCCCACCAACAGACACACAAAAGCCACACACAAAATCATAACCACGACCCCCAAAAATCCATCAAAATTCATCACCAAATCTCACTAGAAAGAAAAAGAAAAAGAAAAAAAGAAAAAGAAACACAGAGAAAAAAAATACGGAAAACGAAAATAAAAAAGACGAAACAGAGAATCTTATCCCAAAAAAAGGGTGGTGGGGGTGGGGGGGGGTGTCGCCGCGCCCTACGGCCGGGATCTCGCGAAGGAAAACAGCCACAGTGTCATTCTGTTTCTTCATTTCTATTCATAAGGAAGACGGAGGACCACGCCCTTCTCCTCAGATGAGTCGCGTGTCTTCGTTTTCCCAGCACCGGGGGAGGGGGGAGGTGGGGGGGGGGGGGGAAGGGGAGGAGGTAGGGGTGAGAGAGGAGGAGAGGAGGGGGAGGGAGGGGGAGGAGGGGGGGAAGGATGGGAGGAGGGGGAGAGGAGGAGGAGAGAGGAGAGGGGGTGGGGAGGGGGAGGAGGGGGTGGGGAGGGGGAGGGGGGTGGGGAGGAGAGAGGGGTGAGGAGGAGGAGGAGAGAGGTGGGTTAGGGCGGAGGGTAGGTGGGAGGAGGTGAGATTGCGGTAGGGGGAGATAAGAGGGGGAGGGGGAAAGGTAGGGTGGAGATCGGGAGGAAGGGGAAAGGAGGAGAGAAGGTTGGGGGGGGGGGAGTTGGTGAGTTCGGGAGGGCGGGGGAAGAAGGAGAGAAGTGTGGGAAGAAAAAAAGAAGGGAAAGTGGGGTGGAGGTCGGGGAGGGGGAGAGAGCGGGAGGGGAGGGTTTAGAAAAGTGGGGAAAGCGGGGTGGAAGATCGAGAATTGGGGTGAAAGAAAAGAGGTAAATAGTGGGGTGGAGGAGAGGGGAAAAAAGTGGGTTGGACATGGGGAATGAAGTGCGGAGGGGGGGAGGGGGGAGGGGGAGAGAATTGGGAAAAGAAAATAGGAAAATAGTGGGCAGACGATGGGATTTGAGAAAGAGAAGTGAGAGGAAAAGAAAAAAAAAGTATGTTAGAGAGGAGGGAAGAAGTGGGGGGGGGGAAGAAAGAGGGGAAAAAAGTGGACTGGAGACGAGGGAGGAAGTGGAAAGGAGAGAAATGAATAGAAGGAAATATGAAGATGTGGACGGAAGCGGAGAGGGAAAAAAAAAGGGAAAGAAGGAGAAATTGATAAGTGGTGATAAGGGGGAAAAATAGGCGAAGGGAAATAGGAAAGGGGGAATGGAAGAGCGAGGAAGAGAGAAGTTGGCAAGGGGAAGAAAATGTGGGAGACGAAAGGGGGATAGAAGTACGGGCGTGAGGAGAACAATTGGGGCGGGCGAAGGGGAAACAAGTATCTGGCGTGGGAAACAAGTATCTGGGCGAGAGGGGAACAAGTATCTGGGCGAGAGGGGAAACAAGTTCTGGGCGAGAGGGAAACAAGTATCTGGGGCGAGAGGGGAAACAGTATCTGGGGCGAGAGGGGAAACAAGTATCTGGGGCGAGAGGGGGAAACAAGTATCTGGGGCGAGAGGGGAACAAGTATCTGGGGCGAGAGGGGAACAAGTATCTGGGGCGAGAGGGGAAACAAGTATCTGGGGGCGAGAGGCGGGAACAAGTATCTGGGGCGAGAGGGGAAACAAGTATCTGGGCGAGAGGGGGAACAAGTGGGGCGAGAGGAGGGAAACAAGTATCTGGGGCGAGAGGGGAAACAAGTATCTGGGGCGAGAGGGGAAACAAGTATCTGGGGCGAAGAGGGGAAACAAGTATCTGGGCGAGAGGGGAAACAAGTATCTGGGGCGTGAGGGGAAACAAGTATCTAGGCGAGAGGGGAACAAGTATCTGGGGCGAGAGGGGAAACAAGTATCTGGGGCGAGAGGGGAAACAAGTATCTGGGGCGAGAGGGGAAACAAGTATCTGGGACGAGAGGGGAAACAAGTATCTGGGGCGAGAGGGGAAACAAGTATCTGGGGCGAGAGGGGAAAGAAGTATCTGGGGCGAGAGGGGAACAAGTATCTGGGCGAGAGGGGAAACAAGTATCTGGGGCGAGAGGGGAAACAAGTATCTAGGGCGAGAGGGGAAACAAGTATCTGGGCGAGAGGGGAACAAGTATCTGGGCGAGAGGGGAAACAAGTATCTGGGGCGTGAGGGGAAACAAGTATCTGGGGCGAGAGGGGAACAAGTATCTGGGCGAGAGGGGAACAAGTATTCTGGGCGAGAGGGGAAACAAGTATCTGGGGCGAGAGGGGAAACAAGTATCTGGGCGAGAGGGGGTATCTGGGCGTGAGGGGAAACAAGTATCTGGGGCGAGAGGAAACAAGTATCTGGGACGAGAGGGGAAAACAAGTATCTGGGCGTGAGGGGAAACAAGTATCTGGGGCGAGAGGGGAACAAGTATCTGGGGCGAGAGGGGAAACAAGTATCTGGGACGAGAGGGAAACAAGTATCTGGGGCGAGAGGGAAACAAGTATCTGGCGAGAGGAAACAAGTATTGGGGCGGTGGAAACAAGTATCTGGGGCGAGAGGGGAACAGTATCCTGGGAACAAGATCTGGGCGGGGAGACAAGTATCTGGGGCGAGAGGGGAAACAAGTATCTGGGGCGAGGGAAACAAGTATCTGGGGCGAGAGGGGAAACAAGTATCTGGGGCGAGTATCTGGGCGGAGAGGAAAAAGTATCTGGGGGCGAGAGGGAAAAAAGTATCTGGGCGAGAGGGGGAAAGAAGGTATCTGGGGCGAGAGGGGGTATCTGGGCGAGAGGGGAAAACAAGTATCTGGGGCGAGAGGGGAAACAAGTATCTGGGCGAGAGGGAACAAGATCTGGGGCGTGAGGGGAAACAAGTATCTGGGGCGAGAGGGGAAACAAGTATCTGGGCGAAGGGAAACATATCTGGGGCGAGAGGGAAACGGCCAAGGGGAAACAAGTATCTGGGGCCGAGAGGGAAACAAAGTATCTGGGCGAGAGGGGAAACAAGTATCTAGGGCGAGAGGGGAAAACAAGTATCTGGGGCGAGAGGGAAAAAAGTATCTGGGTCGAGAGGGGAAAGAAAGTATCTGGGGCGTGAGGGGAAACAAGTGGAGAGGGGAGAAAACAAGTATCTGGGCGAGAGGGGAAACAAGNGTGGGAAACGAGGAGAGGGGGTAAAAAAAAGGAAGGAAGAGGGAAGATAGGGAATGAAAAAATAATAAGAAAAAAAAAGAAGGAAAAAAAAGTTTGGGGAAGTGAGACGGGAAGAAGTGGAGAAAGGAACAAGGAGCGAAAGAAGTGGGAGAGGGGGAAAAAAAGTGGGAGAAGAAGCGGAAGGGGGTAAGTGGTTGTCGAGAGGGGAATGAACTGGGCAGAGGGGGTGGGGGGGCGGGTGTGGGGGATTGGGGCGGCGGGACAGGGATACTAAAGGTCTAGCGTTGAGGATTAAATCGCAGCAGAAAGATTCTTTTCCTAAAATCAATAAATCAAAGTGAACAATATTATATGAAGGTGAAAGATGAGAGAGAAAAAGAAAGAAAGAGAAAGAGAGAGAGGGAGAGAGAATGAAAGAGAGAGACAGAGAGACAAAAAAGCGAAGGAACAAGAAAAGAGAAAGAATAAAAGAGAGAGAGACAGCGAGAGACAAAAACGAAATAAGAAAAGAGACAAAGAATGAAAGACGAGAGACAGAGAGAGAGAAAAAAACGAAAGAATAAGAAAAGAGACGAAGAATAAAAAGAGAGAGCAGGACCAGAAAAAAAAAAAAAAAAAGAGAGAGAGAGAGAGAGAGCTCGGGGAGAGAAAAAGCCTTTTGTCTCTTGTTCAGGCTACCTCGCAGCGCCACAGGTCGGATGTGTAGCCTCGCCTCAACAAACAGAATTCTCATATTTTGTTCTCGGAATGGGGAGGACCCTATAGTTTTACCCTTGGAACAGAACACCATTTTTTTTTTTTTTTTTTTTTTTTTTTTTTTTTTTTTTTTTTTTTTTTAGTCGGGGGAACTCGAGACCGGGTATTTTGGCGGGTATAATGGACTGGTTATTGCACAGACAACCATATATGTTGATAGTGTGTCTTTGTAATTACTAATATCATTTAGTATTTATCCTCATTTACTGATGACATGAAATCTTACAAAAAAAAAAAAAAAAAAAAAAAAAAAACGTATATACCAGTCTTGCAGAAAATAATCATAAAAGATCAAAGGCGTTACTACTTATTATCGAAATTGTCTTTGCGAATATGGAAAACTTCCTCGCAGGATGTTGGCAGAGTATTCGCGGAGTGTGGAGTGTGATTTGTGGTAACAGACATTAGCCAACGAATGATTACGATTTACTAACCCTGTGGAACACCGCAAGACAACGTGGTTTTGTTGTTGTCCAATTTGTGTGGCTTCTTTGGCTTCTGGTAAATTACATATATATAATATATATATATATATATATATATATATATATATATATATATATATATATATATATATATATATATATATATATATATAATATATATATATATATATGACGGACACACACACACACACACACCCACACACACACACACACACACACACACACACACACACACACACCACACACACACACACACACACACACACACACACACACACACACACACACACACACA
>NW_020871526.1:221295-223795 GCF_003789085.1 Penaeus vannamei | reverse complement strand
CAACATAATATATTCAACTAACACACAACAAATATCAACACACACACACTACTAATCACATACACACTATACACAAATATATTATCAAAATATACACATAACTATAACACATATTAACACAAACAACACACACACACCACACACACATCACACACATATATAAAAAATATATAAATATATATATATAATATATATATATATATATATATATATATATTATATATATAATATATATATACTATATATAATATATATATATATATATATTATATATATATATATAATATATATAATATATTATAATGATAAATATAATAATATATACTATATCTATATAATATATATATATATATATATATATACATATATACATATATATATATATATAAATAATATATATATATATATAATATATAGATATATATATATAATATATATATATATATATATATATATATATATATTATATATATATATATTATGTATATATATATATATATAATAATATATATATATTTAATATATTATATATATATATATATATATATATTATATATATATAATATATATTATATATGTATATATATATATATATATAATGTATATATATATAATATATTTTATGTATGTATGTATGTATAAAGCCTATTTTCTACTATTGATATATAGCAAGCGTGTGCTTATTATGTATACTTCCAAATGTGTTTCGATTAAGTTTTCCAGTTATATCATTCAAGTTGAAAAAAAACGGCAGGAGCAGACATTACTGTGTATGTGTGTGTGTGTGTCCTCGTGCGTGCGTGTGTACGTGCTTGCTTGCGTGTGTGTTTGTGTGTGTGTTGCGCGCGAGACAGTGTAACTAAGAGACCCCTCGTATACCTGTCGACATAAGTAGCGCGTTCGATCTCACCTGGAGGAGGGGGCGAAGGAGGCGAAGGAGGCGAGGAGGGGGCGTCTCTTAAACCTATTAACCTTTTAGAACATATTGGTACTGTATCCTTACGAATATTTACGACCATCTTTTTTTTCTTTCTTTCTTTCTTTTTTCTTTTTTTTTTTCTTTTTTTCTGAGGAAAGGCTGCTCTCAGTCGAGGATCAGGAAGAGGGCAGGAAATCCTTGAGGAAAAGTGGGAATGACAAGGAATCGTTGTTTGCTGTCGTTATTCATCATGAATTATCGGTGATTTTGTTGAAGTGGTTGTTTATGTTATTGTCTTAAGTGACGATGCAGGCTTGTTACTTTGGTCCTTATGATGCTCTTATACTTGTTTTGTAATTGTTATCATTATCTTTGTTATTATTATTGTCATTATTATCATCATCTTTGTTATTATTATTATCATTATTATCATGATCTTTATTATTTATTATTATTATCATTATTATTATCATTATTATCATAATCACTGTCATCAGCATCATCACTATAATGATAATGATAATAATAATTGATTACCATTGTTACTTCAGCCACCATTGTTAACGCCAATGCTACCATCCCTGTCATTCTTACCATTCATGACCACCATCATATCAACACCATCCTCGTCACTACCATTTCCATGAACCTCATCACCAACCTCATCTCTCTCCTGCACCTCGAGAACCATAGCAAGAAGACAGAACAGGAGACCGCTTTACATTCACCTTATAAACCGTCCTTCAGCGAATGTAATTAGTAGGACCATAATTAGGGCAGATGATGATTATGTTGAGAGGTTGAGAGGTTGGCCCGACTGACCTTAAAGAAAACGGGATGTGTGTGTGTACAAGGAAGACGAACCAAATCAATTGCGTTCGGATATAAAAGTGAGGTTTGTAAGGGCGATTTTTCTGCGCTCTCTCAGTTCTTGTTATTTTCTTGGAGTCTTTCTTTTTTTTTCTTTTTCTTTTTTTGTGGATATATTTGGATTTGGTTGTGTTTCATTTCATCTCTTGTCTTTCGTTTTTTTTCTCTCTCTCACTCTTCCCTCTTTCTCTCTCTCTCTCTCTCTTCTCTCTCTGTCTGTCTGTCTGTCTGTCTCTCTCTCTCTCTCTCTCTCTCTCTCTCTCTCTCTCTCTCTCTCTCCTCTCATCTCTCTCATCTCTCTCTCTCTCTCTCTCTTCTCTCTCTCCTCTCTCTCTCTCTCTTGCTCGCTCTCGCTCTTCGCTCTCTCTATTAATCTCTCTCTATCTATCTATCTTTCTATCTTTTTTTCTGTCCTTGATATATCCAAAATTTCTTATTCCCCATTCTTTTCCCCCCCTTTTTTTTAAATATTCTCTCACCTCTCCTCATCCATATTTCGTCTTCTGTCCTTTCCTCTTCCCCTCTCTCTATCTGTCATCCGTCTCCCCCCCACCCCTCCCACTACATATGATTACCCCCCCCGTATCTCTGGGCGGTTAGTGTCCCAACAGATCGCGACGACCCTACCATCACCTCTTTCTTACCCCCCTTCCCTTTCCCCTCTTCTGACCCCCCTACCCCACCACCCACCCCCGCCCACACCACGACCCT
>NW_020871526.1:191953-201953 GCF_003789085.1 Penaeus vannamei | reverse complement strand
GCGTGTCTTAGGGATGGGTGATGGGTGGAGCGGAGAGCAAGGGGGCGTGTCTTAGGGATGGGTCATGGCGGAGCGGAGCAAGGGGGCGTGTCTTAGGGACGGGTCATGGGTGGAGCGGAGAGCAGGGGCGTAAGTCTTAGGGATGGGCCATGGGTGGAACGGAGATGCATGGGGCGTGTCATTAGCGGATGCTCATGGGTGGAGCGGAGAGCAAGGGGGGCGTGTCTTAGGATGGGTCATGGGTGGAGCGGAGAGCAGGGGCGTGTCTTAGGGACGGGTCATGGGTGGAGCGGAGAGCAAGGGGGCGTGTCTTAGGGATGGGCCATGGGTGGAGCGGAGAGCAAGGGGGCGTGTCTTAGGGATGGGTCATGGTGGAGCGGAGAGCAAGAGGGCGTGTCATTAAGGGATGGGTATCATAGGGTGGAGCGGAGAGCAAGAGGGGCTGTGTCTTAGGGATGGGGTCATGGGTGGAGCGGAGAGCAAGGGGCGTGTCTTAGGGACGTTCATGGGTGGAGCGGAAGAACAAGGGGGCGTTAGGCGACGGTTCATGGGTGGAGCGGAGAGCAAGGGGCGTTGTCTTAGGGATGGGTCATGGTGGAGCTAGAGAGCAAAGAGTGGTGTCTTAGGATTGGGTTCATGGGTGGAGCGGAGAGCATAGGGCGGTGTCTTAGGATGATGTGGTCATCTGGTTCCATATATTAATGTTTAACAGTAATATTATCTTAAATATCATCATTGTGATGAGGTAAGATGATTGAAATAATGATAATGTGATGTGATTGGTAGGAGGATGATGGGTGACGATGATGAGTGAATGGTGAATTAAGATTGGTGATGATGAACAGTTATATTTCATTGGGTATGGTTTATATTATCCTTATCATAACAATTCTAATAGATCAACTATTATTGTCATATTACTACCACTATCATCATTAATAGACATTATTATTACTTTTTATCAATATTTTGCTATTACACTCATTATCCTATTATCATTATCGTTATATTATCATTATTATATAACTGTTTTTGTTTTGTTATTTATTATTCATTATATTATTTATTATTTATTTATATATTTATATCTTTAATAATTTCAACTAATTGCTTTAATCAATTAATTTAATAAATGTTATTGTTACCATCACACTATAAATTACCTTATTATCATTCAATATTACTCTATAGTTATTTATTAATATTAAGCTATTATCCCCTCATTTTATTACATTACTAATATATCTAATTATCATGTAATATTATCTATCTTTTATAAATAATTGTTATCGTTACCATTACCATTATTGTTATAATTATTAATCATTTATTTTATTATATATTACTTATTTATTATTATTTAATTATTATTGTTTATCATTATGTTATTATTATGAATATTTTTGCTGTATCATTATTATCACTTAAATATTTATTTTCATCATTTTCATTATCATCATCATCATTCATACTTTTATCATTATTGTTTATTATATTATATTATCATTTATGTTTATTTTCATTATCATTATCATTATTGTTATTATCATCACTGTTATTATTATCACTATCATTATAATTATTACTATCATTATTAACAGCATTATTATCCTCATTATCATAATTAACATATCATTCTTATCATTGTTACCATTTTCATCATAACCATTATTATCATTAATATCATTGTTATCATTATCATTCTTATTATTGGTACCATCTTTATTATCAATAATAATAGTCAATTATTGCTGTCTTCATTGCCTTATTGTTATTGGTCTTCCTGATGACCAATTTTGTAGTTGTAGTTATCATCATTGTTGTTTTTGCTATAATTGGTATCAACTTTATTAAATTTCATGATCTGCATCCTTGTTATTATTGCTGTTATTTCACACAATATCATCAGCAATCTATCATTATTTGCTATATCATATCATCATTATTTACTCATATAATCATCATTTTACTCTATAATCATCTTTATTATTACCATTATTACGTAGGATTGGAGTTGATATTACCATTGCTTGTCATTCATATTACTATCGTTATCATCATCGGCATATTCACATCGCAAATATCACTCCACCTTATCGCCATTTTCACAACCGTTATCAGTGAAGTACGTATTGCTATTTTTCCATCATCGTGAACTTCGCTATCGCATGGGGGGGTTGGGGGCAGAAGCTGGGTCCCGTCCCCTTCCAGTTAGAGCTCGGGCTACCCCCTTCTTACACCTTTGATATTTCTCTCTCTTATTCTCTCTTTTGTGATATTTCTCACTCTTATTCTCTCTTTTGTGATATTTCTCACTCTTATTCTCTCTTTTCGTGATATTTCTCACTCTTATTCTCTCTTTTGTGATATTTCTCACTCTTATTCTCTCTTTTGTTATATTTCTCCTCTTATTCTCTCTTTTGTGATATTTCTCACTCTTATTCTCTCTTTTGTGATATTTCTCACTCCCCCTTTCATATTTTAACGTATTCTCCATTTCTCCTCCATACAGGAAGCGGACATGTCAGGTGTCATTTTCTCCGTGTCAGAAGACCGATATCATGCCGTAGATTTTAGCATTCCCATGTATTCAAGCGAGCACATTCTCGCCTACACGAAGCCTACTGCCTGATATCGTAGGGTTCATGAAGCCTTTTACTTTATCGGTGAGTGGATGAGGGGATAAGTGGGGGATACAAAATAGACAGTCGAAGCCTTTTACTTTATCGGTGAGTGGATGAGGGGGATAAGGGGTGGGGGAAAAATACAAAATAGACATATTATAAGTCGAAGCCTTTTACTTTATCGGTGAGTGGATGAGGGGATAAGAAAATACAAAATAGACATATTACAAGTCGAAGCCTTTTACTTTATCGGGAGTGATGAGGGGGATAAGGGGTGGGGAAAAAATACAAAATAGACATATTACAAGTTCCTTTTACTTTATCGTGAGTGGATGAGGGGGATAAGGGGTGCAAAAATAGGTATTTTTTATCGGCAAAAACACTTTTGGAAAGCGGGGAAAGGGCAACGCTGTATCGTGCACAAAATATTCCAAAGTGGAAACAAAAACAATACAGAAAATTAGTTTCATCAGATGTTTATAATAATTTTATGATTAAATCTGGGACCGAAGCTTTTGTCTCGTTTTCCATGAAACCTAATTTTTGTTTTGCCGGAGGTTTATGTTTTTCTATCTAGGTTTCTTTTGCCACTCCATTATGTGTGCTGAATGCCGGAAATCTTTTGATATATAGAAATTGTATATATATATATATATATATATATATATATATATATATATATATATATATATATATATATATATAGTATATATATATATATATATATATATATATATATGTGTGTGTGTGTGTGTGTGTGTGTGTGTGTGTGTGTGTGTGTGTGTGTGTGTGTGTGTGTATGTGTGTGGATACATACATACATACATGTGTATATTTATTTATTCATATATATTTTCTTTCTTTTCCTTAAAAAAAATCGGATGTCATTATCACCATTATCATTATTATAGTTAAATCTTCAATGTTAACAGTTAATGCAATTTTCATAACTAAATCTATCATTACCACAGTCTAATTATATAATCATTATAATTAAATCTATCATCCCTATAGATCAAATAATCATCCCTTGATCATCACAACCATCATCATCTTATATACATAGTATCTTTGTATATAATTGCCCCATAATCCGCATTTTTTCTTTTTTTTGCCATGCAGATGTGGGCTGTTTTGCTGTTGTTAATGGCCCTGGTTTGTGTAGGTCTTGTATTCGTTCAGTATAAACGTTTTGGCATCGTTTCGGGGTATGCTAGCTAAGAGAAACGTTTGTTTACATTTGCATTTATATCTTGTTTTATGTATGTGTCTCTTTGTGTTATTATTATTATCATCATCATTATCATCACCATCATCATCACCGTCACTATCACTATCACCATCATCATCACCATCACCTTCATCATCACCATCATTATTTTTATTATTTTGACAGACAGACAACGGAGGAGAGCGTGCACCTACCTCGAGACGCTGTGTGGTATTCCAACTTTTGGACTTTTGGGTCATTCCTGGCGCAGTGTAAGTCATATTGGAGATGCTTTGTGTGGGGAGGTGAGAGGAAAAGACGGGGGTGCGAGGGAGAGGAAGGGTGAGAGGGTGAGGGAAGGGAGGAGGGAGGAGAGAGGGGGGAGGGTGAGGAGGGGGTGGGAGGAAAGAGGGTGAGGAATGGGGAGGAAGAGAGAGAGAGAGAGGGACGGGGAGGGGAATAGTGAGAGAGAGGGTGAGAGGTAGGGATGGGAAGAGAGAGGGTGAGGGAAGGGAGAGAGAGAGGGAGTAAGAGAAGTGAAAGAGAGGAGAATAAGGGAGAAGAAGAAGAGAGAGAGAGAGAGAGAGAGAGAGAGAGAGAGAGAGAGAGAGAGAGAGAGAGAGAGAGAGAGAGAGAGAGAGAGAGAGTAGTAAGTAAGAAAAGGATAGTAGTGACATAGATAAAAAATACAACAGTAACCCGCCCACCCCCCAACAAACAAACAAACAAACAAAAAAACAGAAAAACCCATTTTATAAAGAAAACTACCACCATCACTATTTTTCCTTCCCCAGCAATAACATGGCAACCTCAGGGTACGCCGGTGCAGCTACTAGCCGGTACATGGTTGCTAATGTTGCTTATTGTGAACACAGTGTACCGTTCGAACCTAAAGGCCATGCTGATTTTCCCTCGTCTCGATCTTCCATTCAACACCTTGTCCGAACTCGTGGAAACTGACATTTTGACATACGTGTCGCCTGGGAGTTATATACACCGCGCTATTGTGGTAGGTTGTGGGGGTGTTGTTGGTGGTGTTATAATATTGTCATTGTTTTTGTCGTTATTATTACTCTTAATGATGCTATCATTTTTTCCTTCCCCAGTAATAACATGGCAACCCCAGGGTACGCCGGTGCAGCTGCGAGCCGGTATATGGTTTTACGGTCTTTTCTGTATCTACGCTGGAGGTTTCTTTTTCTTGTTTTAGTTGTTTCTTTGGTTTGGTTTGTATTGTTTTGTTGGTCTTGGTTTTTGATGATTTGGTTCTTTGTTTCTGTTGTTTGTATATATCTAGTTATTATTACTTCTATTAATGATGATAATGATAATATTAATGATGATAATAATGTTAGTAGTCATCATGATTATTATAATTATCATTATTATTATTATTATTATTATTATTATTATTATTATTATTATTATTATTATTATTATTATTATTATTATTATTATTATTATTATTATTATTATTATTATCACTATTATTGAACATGATCAAGCATCCGTTATATCATTACTATGGTCAGTGATGTACGTTATGATCACACTATTATTCATGTACTCGATTGAATTTTTTCTCTCCACAGGAATGATACTAGCCATAACATCATTCATTATCGAACACATAATGGCAACGAGCCTAATGAATATCGACTTCGGCGGCTCTACGACCAATTTCTTCAAGCAAATTGTGTCGGTAGATAGATATTATTATAGGAATATTTGAGCACTTAGTTATTTGTTTCTGTTTATCCACGCTTGCCAAGTTATTTTATTTGTTATATATATATATATATATATATATATATATATATATATATATATATATATATATATATATATATATATATATATATATATATATATATATATATATATATATATATATATATATATATATATATATATATATATATATATATATATATATATATATATATATATATATATATATATATATATATATATATATATATATATATATATATATATATATATATATATATTATATTGACGTATTTAATGGCGCAGTCTTATCTTTAAGATTTTTTTGTATCTGATGCAAAAGTATATTATTACTTTTGATCACTGTTTATTAATTAAATTTCTAGCTTTCATGATTCCTCTTATTAACTTTCGGGCAAATAAACTTAACACTTTCGTGATCCTTCATAATTTCTTAAATATTTTAGAAATGCACAGCTATAATACAAATACAACACCTCGTGCATATCGTGTATGTAGAATGGTATGTAAATAAAGAAAGTTAATCATTTTGAGTTATATGTATCCATTTAATGTTCTATTTCTTTTTGTTTTATATAAGTCTTGGGGATTAGTTACTGTGCTTGAGTGTGTGTGTGTGTGTGTGTGCGTGGGCGTGCATGTGTGTGTACATGTGCATGCTTTTGTGTGTGTGCGTGTGTGTGTGTGTGTGTGTGTGTGTGTGTGTGTGTGTGTGTGTGTGTGTGTGTGTGTGTGTGTGTGTGTGTGTGTGTGTGTGTGTGTGTGTGTGTGTGTGTGTATGTGTAAGGAAAGTGAAAATAATTCTTGAAAGGACAAAATTCTGACTGTTGATAATCTTCAAGCCTATATGTTAGGATATGCAAATGTTGTCAGCCCATAAAATTTTGGTTGTTATTAATTTTGGGAAAGCGTTATGCGAGATTTTCTTTTCATAGAATATTGGGATATTGGGAAGATAAGTAAATAAACATTACTTTTAAGTTTTTGGTTTATTATTGCTAATGGAAAAAAAATCCTCCATAATGACTTACTATTTTTCAAAACGTATTTTTAAATATTTCTAACACAAAATCTTTTAAAGGACAAAGAACACACCATATATCATTTCATATTTTTATTGTAATAAAATTTCATATAAAAAACAATACCATCTGCATCAAATTTACAACAGTGACATGCTCATATACACACAACACGCACAGTCCAACCTTTGTACAAAAGGAAAGAAACTCAAAATTCACTCCCTCTCGCTACCGGATTCTTCTCCTTGCAGTTGGCCGGATCTGACCGAGTTTTGAGATTCTTGGAGCTCCATTGACAAGAGTGGAGTTGGTATGTCTTCTTGAGTTTAAGTCTATCTCACCATAGGACCACTCGGCATTGCCCTCTGGATAGTCTGGGGCGATGTCGATGTCCTGCAAAATTAAAGATTCCCAAAATGTAAAACCACTCTACACTGTTGGTACAATAGTTGCACAAACCTGACTATCCACAAAATTGATTTACAGTAATGATTGATAACCCCTAGAGTTATGGCAAAGTTTAGAGCTTACGTACAAGATAGTAAATGAATAAGAACAAAATGTAAAATCACAGACACAAACCTCAACTGGCCAGATTCTATCACAGATCTTCAAAAGCAGGAACTGCAGAGTTACTAGGAACATCATAAACCAGCCAGCCAGTAATCCACATTTTTTATACCTGTTAGGAAGTCATGTTACTATCTGTTCCACTTTATAGAGGCAATTACATAAGTTGGCATTTATTACCCTATTTCAAAAGAAATACTACAAACACACATTTTCACTGAGCATCTGTCTACTTATATCTAACTTTCAAACCAATACTTTTTATTAGTGCAGAAATAAAGAGGAATCTCTCTTCAGTCAAATCTAGAAGACTCAAAAACAAAACTCTTAGCTTTACAAAAACTCTATAGAATTTGATAAATCACCTTGGTATACGTTGATATATATCAGCACTGGACTCTTCACCTCTAACTTTATCATAAACAACTTCTGTTCTTCTTGCTACATCTGGCCATGTGTATAAGTTGCGCATTTCTCTGTGCATTGCCCACGGGTCAATTCTTCTCCCGCTTATTTCTCTTTGAATGGCTACATCTAAAATCTGAGTTAAACCTGAAAGAAGCAAGATTTTGAGTTGTTTCTAACAAATTCAATTTCCTATCAACATCAAATATATGAACATAGTAGCAATATTAAGTATAAGCTATAAGCTAGAGACAATGAAAGTCATGCGTCAATCAACATAAATAACAATTACTAATATTTACTAATAACTAACAGTTACAAACAATAACTACTATAAAATATAATATAATAAATTCTCCAGCTTCTCCCACATATTACAAAGTGATGATAAATATATCTTTAGAAGAAGTCAAAACATTCATCAATACATTATCTTTGAATTCAGGAATTACAAGAACTAAAAGGCCAATTGAAATAATATTTTTTTCTAACCTAACTAATAATATTTTGAAGGACGAATTTCGAAAATTGACATTTACTTTCTTTGTTATTGATTTCGAATCAAATTCTACATCAAAGACATATATTTTGACAACATATTTCCTGGGGCATCATATGATACTTATAAGCAAGAAACTTTCTAATCTTAGCATTTTTTTGTATTCATGAAGTCAATGTTTTGGCAAAGTAAAATATGATAACAAACTGATCTTAGCAAAAAAAAAAAAAAGACATACTGCCCTATTAAAACTTAACATATCATTGGAGCCTCAACACTTTTCCTACTTATCCTAAAAGTGTCAACTAAAAACACTTACTGTCCACATTAGGGTGCGCAAGGAGAATGAGGCGGGATGGGAGAACTTCTGGAATGCCCCCTACATTGGTGCTCACGACCTGCAACCTAAAAATATTTGTACTTGTTAGTCTTCATATCTTCTGGGAGTGAGGGTGAATATATGAGAATAAAACAAGGATTTTATTATAAAAAAATGTCCTACTTGTTTTTGTACTTTCTTTAATGACCCTTGAAAAAAGGAAAGATCTACTCTTCACACCCTGAGCAAACAGCCTCACAGATGGCTATGCAAAAGGCCTCAGTCAAGGAAGTGTTCAGGAATATGTGTCCCTTTACTAGGACTCCGTGGACATTGGCATGGGGTACAGCACCAAGGAGTTCCAGACGGTCACTGCCAACTTCATCCCGCACCTCCTCCAGTATACTTCGCTTTGGCCCATCCCCTCCAATGATAAAGTTCACCTAAGATAGTGGAAGTTTTGTATTTACAAAATAATTCTGGTAAATGTCTTTATTATCTAGTAAAAATGAAAATAAAAATTCAAATATGTACTCACACACACAAACAGAACATGATAGAGAGAGAGTGAAAAAAACTGAGAATACATTCTCCATTCCATTCTTGCTATACTTTTATCAATAATCATACATAACAATATGCAATGTGCAAAAATAATACATTCTTCATAAGACATATACAGTAAAATGAACTAGCTCCTTATTCAACAAACCTAAAAATGTACTATAAACTATCTACTTTTTACCTGTGGATACCGGGAACAAATGCGTCTTATTATTTCTGGCTGTAGATCAACGCCTTTCCTGTACTGAAGACGACTCATTACAATCACATTTACTGAAAACAAAATAAAAGTTACTTTTGTTTCTACATAATAAAACAGAATTCAGAATGTAAATACTCAGACTGTATCTGAGACAGCCTGATTGAGAGATGTAAGTGACAGAAAGAGAAAAGAGGGATAAAGAAAGTGAAAGAGACAAAGAAAAAGGAAAACGATAAAGAGATACTTGCTTTTATCTTTGGGCCTTTGGTCTGGATCTGGCATGAAAACCTGAGTGTCGAGGGCATTGGGAATGACTGAAACCTTTTCTTGGTCCACATTAGCTCGCAGGACTGTATTCTCTTTCCTGAAAATAATACTTGAGTTCAATATTATTTATCAGAGTAACAAATATATTACATGCCTTGGGTACTGTAAAAAAAAAAAAAAAAAAAAAAGAGGATTAGGATCTCAATGCATAGGTATTTGATGATAATGGACAGCTGCTTACCCAACATATGAAACACATATGCAGTGATTAACATCAGCTAAAGATATGGCCAGAAAGTTATTGGTCACTATTGCAGACATGTCAGCAAAGCCAAAGAGTGAATGATCTGTAAACACACTCTGAAAAAAGAAGAAAAAACAAAAATAAATAAAAATGGCAATTATAATAGTACTAGTGATGATAATGTCATAGTAATACAAATCATATACTTCTATGAAATATCTACTAAATGCTACTATTTCAATTTTCCTTTACCTAAGAAGAGGAATGGTAAAAAACAATATATATATATAGTATACATTTAAGATCTACAATACCTTCAGTC
>NW_020871526.1:164453-181953 GCF_003789085.1 Penaeus vannamei | reverse complement strand
GTTCATCTTCCTCTTTTAATCTAATCCTTTGAGCTTACATCTCATTTACAGATGACAAACTGATGGAGCACCTTCCTGGTGGTGTGTCAGGATGCTGTCGTAGAGGAGGTGTTCCCATCAGCGTTAGAGGATGGTTGGTTGAGGGGGCATGGCTTGTCGTCTGGGTGTCCCACGCAAGTAACAACCGGTACATGCCCAGAGTCCCACATGCCTGGTCCACACAGCTCACAAAGGCCAACCAGTGTGCAAGGGAGATGGCTCATGCTTCTGTATTGATGCAGCAAACCTCGTGCCTGTGTGGAGAACAACCAAGCATAAACTTTATCATTTGTGTGTATGGACAAGCATAGATGAATGTTCTAACCAAGTGTAACATTCTTAAAATTTTGCTCTGTGTCATAAGAAAAGTGAACAGAAGCAATTTTTGCCTTCCTTTCTTTCTAGAAATGGAACAAGAAAAAAGAAAAAGAAAAAGAGAAGAAAAATTACAACAGCCATTTCAAACTGCTTTCACAGACAACATAAAAAAAACATCAAATAAAACCGAAAGCTTGCCTTTTGTAGAGCCATACGACCATCCATGTGATTGGCCAATGATGTGAAGTAGAGCAGGGTCTCATCTGGTCGAAGATTCTGGTCTACTACGTCATTGCCGTACATACTGACAATGGCCACAACAAGGAAGAGGTGGAAGTAGTCAGTCTGGTAGTTACTCCAGCAAGCCTCCCACATTGCCAAGGCTTCATCTTCAGGGAACTCACGCTTGAAGCATCTTTTGGGGTGACACACATACATATAAAAGATTGACATTCTGAAATTCTATAATTTGGTCTTTATATCTACTTTTGTTTCATGTATGCTCTCTAGGATCTAACTGCTCCAAAATGAGGAAAAAATGTATGGGGAAAAGGAAATGAAGATAAAGATATAAAATAAAGTTGAAAGCATAAAATTCTTACAAGAGTATCCATCTGTGGCAGAAGAGAAGGTCCATGCCATCCTGTTGGCTAGCCATGTGGTTGTAGAAACGTGGGACCATTATTCGCAACAGCTCACGGAGGTAACTCTGACAATGAAAGAAAAAAAGATGTATCACTGCAATATTCTGCATCAATAAAACAAAAAATAGAATTAGAAAAAAAAACATCTTTGATAAATACTATCTGATGCTATCTGATGCTTTAAAATGAAGAGCTTCCCACACAGACCCTTTCATCTAACATTATTTCCTCACAATCAAATACTCACTAAATTCTTTTCCATGTCTTCATCCTTTGGAGATGTCACAAAAATGGTTTTGCTCATAAGCCCCGTGAAGCACCAGAAAACGTCGGCCTCATTGCGAACTTCAGCAAGGATAGGGGCCAGTATATCTGACATTCCCTGTGTATACCTGGTAGGAGGGATTCAGAGTCAAAATTTGTTTGATTATAGTGCTCATAAACATGGACAGCAGGACTGGTCTTTATCTCCAGACTTCAAATCAGCTTACCCCATGACTGGATTGTGCACTGCGAAGTTAAGAAGGATTCTCTTCATCTTTTCCAAGTTCGGATTGTCGTTGCCAGCAAAACATGGGTTGGAGCGGTCTGTACGTACCACATCCTTTTCCACCGTACACTGCACATTCCTCATAAACCAATCACGTTCTTCTCCACTCATGTTTTCTCTCACTAAACTGCAGCATAGAAAAAAAAGTCATGAGACAGGAATCCTAATTAATAAAGATAATATAAACACATATTACAATAAAACATCAACACATTAAAAAGATAAAACTGTTCAACATTGTAAACCACAACATAAATGATAGATGTACTTTATCTTCTCATAGATCTGGTGCTTCTCCTCCATGATTGCCTGGCGCTGTACAAAGGTCGTTCGGTAGTCGTAGTAATGGAGCAGGAATGGCCACACATTTGCTCTCAGTTGGGGCTCGACACCCCCGAAGAATATAGCACGACGGAGAGTGAGGTCATCCTCAATCATTCCATCCTGAAGAGTAATTAAACAATTTTTCCTGAGAGATTTAACTCAAAGATTGTATCATGAGTTCTTCCTGATATCATGTATCCTCTGATTTTTTTGCGTGAGTGTTTCATGTGAATAACTTTATCATAATATAATGATCAATAAGAAAACTCAAAAATGAGAGAGAGAGAGAGAGAGAGAGAGAGAGAGAGAGAGAGAGAGAGAGAGAGAGAGAGAGAGAGAGAGAGAGAGAGAGAGAGAGAGAGAGAGAGAGAGAGAGAGAGAGAGACAGAAACAGAGAGAGTTAATTATCTCACCTCACTGAAGTATGTAATCCATAATTCTGCATCTAGACGTGGGTGCTGTCCTTCTTCTGGGTGGCATTCCGACTCACTCATTTGTGGCCTTGGAGAAATGTAAATTACTTATGCTACTTACTGTGAATTCCAAAATTATTTACACAAAAAAGTCTTTTGACCATCACTTAAAAAATTCTGTTAACATGCCAATGCTGGATAAGCTTTCAAGTTTATTGTAAATCCTACGTAATTTTGTAACAATATGTTTTCTTTATTCTGACTATACAATCCCTAAAAATACAGGTATGCCCTGCTATATGATTACTGAGTTTCTTAAAAATCAATTGCAAAACATTAGGATTACATTCAGCATTACATATTTTTTTTATTAGGAATGTGTTTTCGTCACCTAAAAATAATAAACCTTTTTGCCTTGTTTAAAATATCTAAACAAGGCAAAATAAAATTAAAAGAAAAGGAAATCAACAAAATAGAGAAGGGAATATAGAGAAACCGAGGCGATGAAATAAACGCTCGATTCCATTCCTAAACTTTCCGTTGCCCTATGCCATGAATTCTGGTAGACTCAATTTCATTATGTATTTGACTGCAGGCAAAGACCAATCCCAGATTGTATATCGCAGAGATCTGTTTACAGATTTTTTGAAGGGAGAATGTACAATGATTTAATCAATCAAGTGTCTATTGACTGATATTATGGCAAAAGATGCCTGTATTTGATTAATATTTCCTTCTAATCTTTCACAAATAAAACACTACTACTACTCCCTGATAATTCACTTAACCACTGTACCTGCAGACCATGAACTGCTTCAGGGCCGAGTCCATTGCCTTGCACTCTTCATCTTGCGGCTTCACGAGGAAGTTCCAGTCCTCGAACACCGAAGCCAACTTGTCCAGCCCTCCATGGTGAAAGTGGAATATTTTGTACTGACTCTCTTGGCTGGCAATGACCAACTGGCCACACGTGTGCTCTCGGTCGCTGAAGAACAGACGCAGTGACCTGCACTGACCTTGACGAGATAAAAAAGAATTGAAGCTTTGTGAACTTCCCTTTTGAATTCTCTTTGAAATCAAAGTCAATTGTGCATAGATCCTGTTTAGCCATCTAGAACAAGAGTATCATGCCCCCCTACATCATGAATAGATCTACTGATAGAATTCTGTGCACAAAAAATATTTAAAAATTCTCCTTTTCTTATGTACAGAAATATTATCAAGACATTCTTCCATTCATATCATCTCATTTGTTACCACTAAACTTATGATACTCTCATTATAATCCCAATTCTATTCAAGAACAACAAAACTATAACCTGAAATCTTTTCATCAAGGCACTGATACACTTGAATGGTTATAGCTTTTATTTTCTTATACACAAATATCTAAATATAAACAAACATTTTAATAAAACTACATGCATATATACATATTTCTATATATGAAAATAAAAACTAGCTAGCACAACACCATGGCTCAAGATGCAAGCAGTACTCACTGACGTCAATGCTGAATATGCCGCACTTATGTTCCCTTCTAATGGGTGAGGACCCTCCATCGACAGGTGTTGGGCAGAACGACGAGAGAGAAGAATCCGGGAAGGCGAGGTTAGCTGAGTAGGCCATTGACTCTGCGCTTCTCTCGTACCAATACTGATCTCCTGTGTGTGGAAGAAGAACAGCAGGGTCTCACTTTTCATCCTTGGGAGAAGAGGATGAAATGAAGCTGGGGAAGAAATAAAGACTGGAACAACTAAAAACTGTTAATAAACTTGTGTGCTGGAAGGACTCTTTGTCTAGGAGTCCTTGGAAACTGGATTCTGTTCATATGCTCTGTTACATGTGTTTGAGGAGTCTTATGTAATTTACTGTTCAGTTAATAATAATAAAACTTGGGAAAAAGTCAATTAGAAAACAATATTCATAATGATGATGATGAAAAAAAGAAGAAAGAAAAAAGAAGATAATTATTATTAAACAAAACAAAACAACAATAAAAATAATAAATATAATAATATTAACAATACTAATAATAGTAATAATAATAACAAAAATAATAAATATAATAATATCATCAATACTAATAATAGTAATAATAATAGTAATAACAATAATAATAATAATAATAATAATTATAAAACGAATATCAATAACAATAATAACAATATTAATAATAATAACAATATCAATAACAATCATTATAACAGTAACAATATCAACAATCATCTGAGTAATAATGAATAAAATATTATATAGATTAGCTTCAGGAAGACTAAATGAATCATCTTAAAAGCACACATGTTAATATATGTGCTGTATCTTGTAATATACCACACGGCCTAATATAACTTAAAACATTTAGATAAATACATAAGAGCTTTGATGTGTAAAACTGAGAAACAGTCAAAACATAAATCATATTAGCTACAATTTCTCACAACACCTATCACAGTCAATAAATTTAGTAAAGATATCTAAATTGTTTAAAAATAAATATATAAACTCCGGAAAACTATCAGTATTACATTTCCTGCTAGAAGCACCCGTATAATACAGCCCAAAACTATCAATCAAAATCTGCAAACAAAATAACCATTGTGGACAAATACTCCGTATTATCAGAAGAACAAAGATCTTGTACTTTTATTACTTCAATGCTAATCTAATCATGCCTATCTAAATAGGGGGAGATTTAGACATTTCTCTACCTACCACTAAATTGGTATGTCATGTAAAATACATAGATGTTAAAAAATTATCACATGCACACACACACGCACACACACACACGCACACCACACACACACACACACACACACACACACACACACACACACACACACACACACACACACACACCACACACGCACGCACGCACGCACGCACGCACGCACGCACGCACGCACGCACGCACGCACGCACACACACACACAGAGGCACACCCATGTCCCTATGTATAAAATTGAATAAAAACATCAATATATAGATAAATTCTGTTCAGTAGGAAAAAGGCCTAAATGACTTGCCTTGTGAGGCAAACCTTTTGAAAATTATTGCTTATGTGCAATTCATATCCCAAAAATACTTTTCTGGGTAATTTTACTAGTAAATTATGAATTTTCAGTAATCAACAGATGAAGAACAATCTAATGTAGAATACTTACCAAGAGATATACTAAAATATAAAAAAGTAATTAGCAGATTGGAATTGCTAATAGTCTGGGGATCACACACAATATAATTTTGTTTTTCTTTTCACGTAAGAATAAATATTAGAGGAGACTCAGAAATGGGAAGAGGGACAGATGAAGCATAAAAGAAAAAGAAAAAGAGATGAAAGATAAAGACATGGAGAAAGTGAAATAACAAAAGATGTATGAGGGAAGACAGAAATGAGGGAGGGAGTGTAATATATTTCAGTGTCACTTCTTTACTTTATGGTATGTTGCAAAATTATACACTCTTAATTATTTCCCATACTATTTTCAATGACTATATTTCCAGTCTTAGGGAAACTTTAATAAATCCTGGGCAGTGACCCAAGTTCTTTTTCTAATTTTCCATTTCTATCACATATAATAAGAGCAAAATCTATTCCTCCACCATCAACTTCCTTTTCATTAACTGGTTATCATCCTCTAACGGACACTGAATTCCACACGTCTTGCATTGTGATTCTTGTTTATCAGGTTTTGCTCTACCAAAACACACTGTCTCACCATTAGTAGCATTTGCTCTTGACTCTTACTGTTCTTCAGATTATTTCAAATCAACATCCCTTCCCCATTCACCACGTTCAGGTAAGTAATGCAAGTTGTTTCATCTTATTGATTAAGCATCTCCTGTGAATTTATAAAATAATTCAAGGATTTTATCTGAAGGGGCTCTTCACCCTTCCAACCATAGGTACCAAAACCTGTATTCAAACAACACAGGTAAACTCTCTATATGTCAAAATATCATGTACAGATATAGGGGCACAGCTGATAATATGTGGACCCATGATCTGGGACCTATTACCTCATAACATAAGAAACATACAGTATTCTAATACATTCAAAAAGAATTAAAAGGAACATCTCTTAATCATCAATAATAATAATATATAATAATAATATCAATAATAATCTTAAACACCAGGTTTCAAAATACAAGAAGTAAGACTTTCATTTAACAACAATCAATTCTATGTGTGTCTCATATTTATATGTAGTATAAAATTACTTTTTGTGTAATAAGAATAACCACTGTAACAAATGGAATAAAGTATTTTTAATTTGAATCTGAATTCCTGTGGATGTGTTCTCACTCTCTTGTGTCCCTTGGTCTCCATGTATATTCACTGAGACAAACAAGATCTGAAACCTTGAGAAACTCTCTTCAGAATCCTGTTTGAAATCAAAGTCAATTGCATTGATCTTTCTTAGCAATCTGACCAAAGAAAACAAAATCTAATTCTCTCTGTGCAGCCTACTTCAATCTGTTCGTGCCACAGAGGAATATGCATGAATATGAAATAATGATCAGAGGAATAACTGTACAATTAATTGTTTATAATTAGGTAGGATGGGAGAGGAAGAGAGGAGAGATTTAAGAACAGGGAGAGAAGTCTGGAGTGAGAAACAGTGTGAAGGAAGAGATGAGAAAAAGAGAAATGAAGATGGAAAGAAAAGACAGAAAAGGAGAAATGAAGATGGAAAGAAAAGACAGAAAAGGAGAAATGAAGATGGAAAGAAAACAAAGACAGAAGACATCTTATGGATGACTGGGAAGCCAGGATAGTAAACAGAGAGGAACTGAATGCTATAAATCAAAAAAAGAAGAAGAAGAAAACACTATGCCCCCATGCATACGCTTTTACTAATCACAGTAACTAACACAGTAAAGGTAAACTCAAAATGTGCAACAGATTAATCAGACTCTCCTCAAGCTGCAAAATCAAGTACATAAAAATCTGTCCATAGTTGTTCTTGAAAGAGATCTATACTAAAGCTCACTAGAAGGTAGTTCTAAGATATGATATTATCTATAAAGCATAGAGCACAAACTTTTAGTGTCTCCAAGTCTTCGGAAGTGTTATTTTGTTATTTTTTCTCTAAAATGTACAAAGCAATGCAGAAGAAAGAGGAAACCTGATGTATTCTTTTACTTGTTAGTTGAGGGACACAGTAAGAATAAGAATAACTAGTTCTATGTGCCTGAATCTAAGGTCT
Organism: Penaeus vannamei; assembly: GCF_003789085.1. Taxonomy (NCBI): domain Eukaryota; kingdom Metazoa; phylum Arthropoda; class Malacostraca; order Decapoda; family Penaeidae; genus Penaeus; species Penaeus vannamei. The sequence goes on along the minus strand of NW_020871526.1, from coordinate 174,449 downwards.
GAACTTACAAAGTCCGAGTCTGAGATCATGAGGCAAAGAGAAGCCAGGGGTAATTTCTCCATTCTTATGGTGACTGATTCATAGGGCTGAAATCGAGGAGAAAAAGGCATACACAAACCAACTGCAATAACTGTATATTCCAGTAACTGGAAAAACTTTATACTGATATTCTGCCACTATGTGAATGGGCAACATAATAAAGGCAGTATTACAATAACAAACTCCTGGTCAGTTTATACATTTACTGCCTTTCTCCCTCAAACATTTCATTGCATTTCAGGAACTCAAATGGAACTGATTGTACAGATCTAAGTAAGCTGAGCAAGATTTTGAAGTCAAAATGAAATGTTTAATGAATATCTTATCAAAATATAAACTCCCATACTCATATCAAAACATCATAAAGAAAAATAAGTACAAACAAAACTAATCTATTCTCTTAGAATTTATTTCAGTTCAACCTGCCACATGGGAGAACAAATGATAAAAAAAATATCATACTATCATATCTAAACTTTGCAGATATCTGAAAACAAGTGAAAGACAGGCTAAAAATGCATAGGTTTACCCATTCAAAGAAAGAACATACTGTGTTTTTGGCAACTACATGAAAATAAAACAACAGCATTCAATAGTTGCTTTCAGAAACCCAATCAAACAAAGCAAACAAGTTCACATTCAATTTCAGAAGGAGATGCAAAAGCTCTGTAGCAATAATTCTTCTTAAAGGTAAATTATAGCAGCCCACATATATCAAAATAAGCAAATGAAAAATCCATATTTCTATCTTAAGGAAAACTAATAAATAAAATTGTGAAATAAACACACATAAGCACTAAAATATCAAAACACCTTAAGCCACTTTAATGATTTCTTATCATTTGCCTAAAATCCTCTCTAAATCTTTCTTTCAGTAATGTAATCCATAGCCCAAAATCACACATAAGAAAACCCAAAATAGAGACAACTGTGAATATTGCTAACTGGCATACGAAGGTGCAATTACTGCTATAATAACAAAAAATATTAATTTGATTCATTTGCAACATACCCTCCTTTGCCAACTAATTATCGTCAAAGTATGTCTTTTCAATTCTATCTCTCTTTTTACCCCATTCAGTCTTGTGAGTTATATAATTTCCTATTATCACTGTTGGCTGAGTAACTAATGCCAGATGCTTAACCCCTTCAATCCAGGTGATGTGACCATGTTGTCATGAAAAAATTTGGCATGAGGGGCAGGTGATGTGGAGATGCTGTAATGGTAAAAAATGGCTTTTGCCTTACATTGATAAGAGAGTGTTGAATGTAATATCTATGAGATATGATTTGAAAAATGCTGGCTACAGGGAAGACACCATCTCTATGCTCAGCAATGTATTACTGGCTGCTGTGAACAGCGGTACAGATTGTATTACAGAAAATTGAATATTATGGAGAGAGAGAGAGAGAGAGAGAGAGAGGGAGAGAGAGAAATAAAGTGGCATTTTCTTTTCTTTTCTTGAGTTATTTAAAACATACAGAGATGATATGGTGTCTGTGCAAGGAAAACAGTCTATAACCATCTGCATAAAGCAAACCAAAAGACAAGTATGGACATTGGAAAATGTTAAAAAGGCTAAAAACGATTATGTAAAGGGGAGGCATAGTCTTGTCACCGCACATGAGTGTTCACATATGTCCAGCCCACAAGCAGTGCACCTAGCAGGGCAGACCCTTATGTATTTCAGTCCATATGATTGCCGTGAAGCAACAGGAGTCAGGGGATTAAAGAGTATCATTTTAAATCTCAGAAGTCTTACAATGGCTATGGAATATATAAAATATCAACCCACTGTAAAGAGGTCACTTCAAAATCATTTTTTTTTGGGGGGGGGGGAGATCTGGAATAACAATATCAAAAGAAAAATGACCCAATACCTTTTAAATAAAAATCAATGAGTGAACAAGAAATAAATGATGCAACTCTATACTCAAAGACCTGACTACACTTATTCTTTTCACCAACCTGTGAAAAATGGAAAAAAAAGAAAATAATCAGTATAGACTTTTTACATCAGCATCCCCTAAGAACTTTGAAGCAGGGTTATCATTCTCTACAGTACTTACACAAACATACCCATAATCTAGATGGCATTTCTTACATTCCAGAATCAAAGGTATCAAACTATACTCTACAATTAATATCATTATAAAATCTCATTTGTCTGAACGTAACATGCTTTTGACAAGCTGTGTATCAAATGAAAAGGTTATTCTGTAGTTATAAAAGAAAAATATCAATATTTCCTACAACCTCAAAAGATGCAGTATACTCATTCTTAAACTGGACTATAAACAACCAAACTACAGGAAATAAAACCTCTGAAAAGAAGCTGAATCAGGTAATAACAGTCCATGTAAATAGTACAAGAATGTATTTGTACCGATTAAACAGGATGGAGAAATTAAATCATATAATAGACTGAAAGAGAGAAGAAAAATAACTGATAAAAAGCCTAGCCAATAGGTATAAGGATACTGAATGACACATTAGAGAAAAAAAGCACACCGTATGGTAAATAACTAATTAAAAAGATGATTAAAAGAAAAAGAAAATCAAATGCCACAGGATCAAGGAAAGCAAGCAATACAAAGATCAAGGGAAACCAAAACAAAAGACAACAATTACGGATCTACAAGACGTACCACTAGACGATGTGAAGTAATGAGGAGTAGGAGACAACTGGGGTTCAGGAGAGGAGTCTAGACTATCTTCACCTTCACTTTGCAGTTGACGTCCCTGCAATGGGTTTCCCTTCCCCTTGGCGATGGTTAGAGTCTCTGCTGGCTTCTCCCCATCCGAGCTGCTGTCTGATGATATGTATCTGAGCTTGTGCATGTCCCTCGCTCGTAGTGTTCCTTCCTTGTCGACCTCTTCCACGTCCCCTGAGCTGCCTGAATCTTCTCTGCTGTCTTCATCATCTTCTTCTGCTTCATTGCTTGCTCTCTGCTAGGAGGTCACTCTGCTCACTCTCCTGGGAGTCTTTTGTTATCTCATCCCCCGTCTCTGTGTTCTCCTCCTCGTCTGAGATGCTCTTCGCCCCCTTCTCTTCTCCCATATCCTCGTCTCTTTTCTCCTCGTTCTCTACTGTGGCCCACTCATCTTTTCTTTCTCCTTCTCCTTCTGAAGTGGCCTCCTCATTCCTTCTCTCGTCTTTCTCCTCACTGCTTGGATCACCACTTTCTGTTGTTTCTCCTCCATCTCCCTCATCTTTTTCTTTATGCTGTTCTACACTACTGCTTCCTTCGCTGTTAGGGCTATTCTCGTCTTTTGGCTGTGTGACCTCACTTGCTGTATCCATAGATGAAATACCAGAAGTGGACATGGCTGCATCATCCATTGAAGTCTGCAAAGCAAATAATTATCTTAAATATAAAATCAAGGAATGATATATATTATGAATCTGTTTATATCTATGGCCTGCTTTCCAAGTCTATTTTTTCTTCTTACATATATAGATACAAAATCAAGAAAAGAAAAAAATGTATAAAAAGAAAGAAAATAACAGGAAATTTAAAAAATAAGCATAAACTCATCCAATGATTATCTAATCTAAGTCTGATCTGTCAATAATCTAATCATGGCCTGTCAATAAAGATTAAATCTGATCAGGTTTTCAACACATCAGGTTCCATTGCACATTTTAAAAACAAACAGGATTTCTATGTGACAATACAAATTGTTTAGTTTATAAACTCCTGATAGCACTTCACTGACCAGTAATTATGTAATCAAGTAATCTTTTACATGAGGATAAAACAATAATTGCATCTTCTTTGCACAAAGAAAGAACATATAGTATATGACAACATAAATAAACTAATTAACATCTGTATCATGAAAAATGAAAGATAGAAAAGAGGAAGCAAAGAAATCATACATAATATTGGAAATGACTAAAAGAAAGAAAAAGAAGAAAAATAAAGTAACGAATCTACATAGTCCCCTCTTTCTTTAAAAAACAAGAATCCTACACCACTAACATGCAGCACATAAACAAAGATATGAAAAACAAGAATGCAACATGAAAACCTGAAGAAACATCCAGAAGCTGTCTGATACTGTTGCCTCAACTTTCAAAGTACCTATTTTCAGTACAGTTGCCTTCCCACCCACACACACACCTCATAACTAAACCACCACATCAACTCACCTTTCTCACTGCGCTGTTACCGTCGTGCAGCACCAAGGACGAGACAGAGAGAGATTCTGAGTCTGAGGTTGGGCAGGGTGAGTTACTTGAGCTGCTGCCCTCCAGGCTGTTGGAGTAAAACCACTACATATTAATTTTTTAAGTGGCATGGGGGTTTGTGTCTATGATTACTATTCTAATTTTCTGCTTATTATTAGACATTTCATGATCTAAAATATCTACACTATGGTCTGATTATTCGTTTGAACATCTACAATGAGCTACAGTGTACTAAGACATTTATACCCAAGAAACAGCTGTCGAGGCAAAACTAACCCCACATACTTCATCTGTGAAATCAGCTCATGATTTCTGCGCAGGCGGTCATTAGGGATCCAGTTGAGGTGGAGTGTTGTGCCCAGAGTGCTGTCCGCCCGGCACTTAATCACGAGGTAACCAGGATGGTGGACTCTTTCTCCATCACATCGGTAACGAGATGGAGGGTGGACACATACATTGTTCTTGCCTGGTGAGATGAAATTTGTATTGTTACTGGCCATTTTATGCAAAAATAAAACATCAATTGGTTACCTGACTATATTAAAAGGAAAAGTTGAAGGCCATATGATTAACCCCTAAAATCCAACTTCTCCCCTTTGAAGATGTGAGTACCTTTCTCGTACCAGCTTGTCTGAGTATCAGCTATTAAAAACCAGCTGGCCGTTCTCCCACCTCTATTTAGGTATGAACAGAAGAGTGAATGTATACCCCTTCCAACCCACTTATCCATCCCCTGGTCCTTCCCCGAGGCTCCCTGCATCTCCAACCAACACAGCTGCTTCCAGGAGTGACTTAGCTGGAATGTCATTTTATTTTTTTTATGTGTATTTCTTTTATACAGGAAATTAAGGCAAAATGATACATTATTATTTTTTTGAACTGAGTATAGTAAGAATAATATAAATTTTATTCTGCTGTATATTTTGCTCATATCTATTTTTCCCTTTTTCTTCTATATTTCTTTTTTTTTTTTTTTTTTTTTTTTTTTTTTTTTTTTTTTTTTTTACTTGATGCTTCACTCTTCAATAACTATTTGACATAAAAACATGAGACATGACTTATCTTATGTGTAGAATCAATTTCTTCAAATAATACAGACAAACCAAGGAACTATGGGGCATAGGTGTTGAAATCATTTAACAATTATGAAGCAACTGAGACACTGATACCCACACTATTTGACATAGATGGGAAGAGGTATAGATAGACTGAAAAACATGAGTAAAGACACAAAACTACAAAGAATCAGAATATAAATATATAAAAGTTAAACAAAGGCAAGTGAGTGGCAATCGCAAATCCAGACATAAAAGCACACACATATAGTTACAAATGGAAATGAACAAATAAAATTAAAAATGCATTTCCTCTACCACATTAATTAGCCTAAATAACTTGTATTTTTCTATCTTATCAAAGAGGAAATGATGTCATCACTACTCACTTGTTGGCTTTTTAAGTGGAAAAAAAACACTAACAAATAAACCTTTAACAAACACAAAATATATGTTTAAAAGACATATGTGCATCTGTTACCAGCATTGCACTGTTTGGCATGGGCTCTGTACCTGCTGGCTATTTGGCAATAATTAACAAACCTCCATTATGCAAGGTAGAGCATGCAGACTTCTTCAGTGATCTATCTTCAAATCAAGAACCAGTCTAAGCTCTTTATTACCAGAACATATCTGCTAGAGGTTTCTTATTCTGTATGAGTGCAAAGTGCGGAGGATGCATTAACAACTTGACACCACACCACAAACCCTATGCTTGTATGCCTTCCAACAGAGGTCAAGCAATTCTTCAAATGGATATGGACAGAACACAGTCAACACAATTAAGAAAAAAGTTCCATTTGGCCTCTGATAAATTTATTGATCATTACATAAATTCTGTAAAAGGATGGTCATAAGAGAGATAATAAAAAAATAAAGGATTCAGAAAATGACAATATGACAAATATTACATTTAAACTATTTCATGAACGTTCACATCTGCATAAACTTTTAACATTGTGCAAGCCTCAATAGCTGCACTACAAGAACATTTTCTGCGTTCTGCTAAACTCCATGGTTTGCATAACCCTGGTAATTGTCTATTTGCTTGTCTTCAGCCAAACTGTTTGAAATTCGCAATTTGGAGAACAAATGAGTGCTTGATCCTTGTACATTACATACTGATAGACAACATATGAACCAAAACTATCATAGTACTCAAAAAATTAATAGTAGGGCCTGCTGGTATCAGTCTTTGCACATTGAATGATTAATTAGTTACATTATCTGTAAAATAAGAAATCAAATTATAATGTCAATGATACCATAACTTTCTATTTCTACTAATATCAATAAACTATTTTCAAATATATACAATTTCATTTAATATATACTTATTCTAGGTTGTATTCAAATGATCATAGGAAATAATGGGAATTATGAGTATATTTGAATACACTGACCACTGCAATAATTGGCTTTATAAGCATATAATCAAATTCAATTAATTGTCTGAAATATGAATGATCAACACATCCAACTGAAGAAACAACCGCTCACCCTCTACATCAAGAAAAATCATATTACCAAGAACATTCACAGCATGTGTACACTGAGCACAAAAAGTGAATCTTGAACTTACAGAAGACGATATCTCCATCCTCGTACATCTGTTTTGAAGAATCTGTGCCGGTGATGCCAAGAAAGCTCGAAGCCCGTCTCAGAATGCCGTTTAGAGACATGGTGGCCGTTGGCAAGATTTGCAAGTGGCAGCCGATTCAGCAGGTGTATCGCTTGCGCCTTAGGCTTTGATTGACTCAAATTCCATCCTTTTACCTGGAAAATAATTTGATAGGTGAAAACTGTGTAGCCCTGGAATTTATATATATTTGAGGCATTTTAATACAATTTAAAGATTGAATTAAAAAGAAAGTAAATGAGAAAAATGGTGCATGTACAGCTTTCACACACGTGATTCAAGTAATGACTGAGAACATCTTGTTAAAAAGCTAGGCACAGGTGTTAACTGCATTTAATTTGACGTTTTTATCTTTATTTGATAAGGTGCATTGGTTCATTTAACAAGGTATCAAAATTTCCTTAATACGCAATAAATAGTAGCACATACTCCATATTCAGTTCAATTAACCTAACATTTCTATCCACAGATATTGTAAAATAAAAAAGCGAAGTGTATAAAATTGGTAAATATCCACCCACGCCTTATCCCTAAAAAAAAAAAAAAAAAAAAGTGAAGCTAATAATGAAATAATACACACATTCATCTTCTCCAGCTTTCTTAAATTCCGGTTCAGAGTCAACTACATACTCACAATATGAAGGAATTGACAGTATAAAAGGGGAAATTCACGTGAAATAAGCGCACTGAAGTGTCACCTTTGCCCAACTACGTCAGTCTGTCACAGCTGACGTCAGACCACAACAGCGTCATTCACTCCCACTTGAAAATACGATATGTCTCAAATGTTCATATTTATTTATCTCTTCAAAGGGAACATATTGCAATATATTGATGATTATCATATGCTTTTTATTATTCCATTTTTGATAAATAAGATGTAGCGTTTGGAGATTCATGTTTTTCTGCCTTTTTAAAAATCAAACAACGAAGAGCAAAACATCTTTGTATATTTCATGTTTATTCGTTCCTGTATCTACTTGCTGTGTGTCTTGCCAATTTTAGGATTGACTTGTCCATGAATTAGATACAAATATATCATGTGATGCCAACTAGCCGTGTAGTGCATTAGCCTCATATGAATCCTTTCTAGGGATGCAATATAGATTGAGTATACATCTTTTTTAATGAAATTGATAATAGACATTTAGATAATAGTAGAGAAATAGCAGCTCAGAAAAATACAGAAAATTGCCTCTTAAAATATTCCCTATAACAAATGTCAACGCACTCACTTTCATCATATATTCCCATAGTGTAAGCGACGGCTCTTATCTCTGCCGGACGATGAGCGAGAAATGTAAACAAACTCGGCACGATAGTTGGGCGGTGAAAAAATTATCTCGGTTTTCTGCTGAAATTTTTACGCTGAGTGGGAATCATGTCGAGTGACGAGTCAGGAGATCAAGTCATTTTAGCGACAGCTAGTTATGATCACAATATCAAGTTGTGGCAAGCCCATAGTGGGATTTGCCAGCGCACTCTTCAACACAACGAGTCTGTATCCTTTGAATAGACATGATGGTTAATTTTGTTTATTCACCTCATTTATTATTATTTCTACCAGTTATCATTCTTGACTTGCCCTAGTAGTTTTGTTTTTCGTTATTTATCCGTGTTATATATTCTAGTTCTTATTTCGTTTCTAAATGCTATACTCAAACTGAAGTTTAAAGTAGAAGGAACAAGGAAAGGATTGCACTAGAATGAATAAACTAGATTTTAACTGTATATGCTACCAAGACTGAATCTGAAGATCAAAGATGTTGAATATTTTTTATAAAAATGGATAAGTTAGGCAGTATTCTTCACCGACTTTATAATTGATGCCCTATTTTCTATGTCTGAACTTGTAAATAAAACAATGAAAGGAAGACAGAGGAATACACAATTTTACCAAGGGCCTTTAGGCTGTATTGCTAATTCTTTCCTTTAAGAAACAGCAAGAGGAAAAGGCATTTGCCATAATCATATGCTTCCCTTGTGTACAACTAATACTGCATGAATCCTTTGCATCTCTTGTTCCACATCCCTCTTAGTACTACTGTTGGCATTCTCTGCAAATACTTTCATATAATTGTTATCACAGTTTTACCCCTCAAACATTATCGTCATCAGTTATCAATCTTCAATCTTCAATCTCCAATCATTAATCTTCATTCTTCAGTCATCATCATCATCATCCATCATCACCACTACTATCAATGATCACCACTGTCCATCATCATCATCATCATCTCATCATCATCATCATCATCATCATCAATCATCATCATCATCATCAATCATCAACTATCACCACTACTATCAATGATCATCACCACTGTCCATCATCATCATCATCAATCATCATCACCACTACTATAAATGATCATCGCCTCTGTCCATCACCATCATCCATCATCACCACTACTATCAATGATCATCACCACTATCCATCATCATTATCATCATCATCCATCATCACCACTACTATCAATGATCATCACCACTGTCCATAATCATCACCATCATCACTAGTACTATCAATGATCATCACCACTGTCCATCATCATCACCTATCACCAGTCATCACCACATCCAGTACTATCAATGATCATCATCCATGGATCATCATCTGTCATCATCATCATCATCATACCATCTGATGGGGATCAGGGATCATCATGTACTATCAATGATCATCAAAGGCAAATCATATTGATCATCAGAAAAGAAAAAGAAAAAAGGTTTAAATCATACTTGTCACGGGATATAAAGGAGAGAATGATTGAGTTTCAGTATATTGTCTGGGACGAGAGTCTGCTATTGTAATTTTTTTGCACAAGTGATAAGTTATTGCTGCTTTTATTTGTAGATATTTAGCCAATTATATTTTTTTTAAAGGTCATTTTCCAGTACTATTTGAATGACCATGATGAAAATAGTGTGTTCATTTTAACTTGTTGGAACTGACTGCCTTGCAGCTCAGTTGTGATCCAAAATGCAATAAAAGACTTATGAGAGTTGGTGTTTGTCTTGTAGTCCTGTCCCACACGAACACACATGTGTAGTATCAAGACTCCTT
>NW_020871526.1:141953-149453 GCF_003789085.1 Penaeus vannamei | reverse complement strand
GCTATAGTAACAGATACATAGTCTAAAACCATTACATAATATCATCATTGGTACTTTGTCTTATTATCAGAATCCTTATTATGAGCTTTGTGATTTCCTTGTTAGTATCAGTATCATTATCATTGCATTATTTTTTTCATCATTAGTCGTAGTATTAGTGGCATTTGTTTATCGCCATAACAGTCGTTGTCATTATAAAAACAAACATATGCGGGGGTAACCTAATCCGAGAGAGCCTGCTTCCAATATCATCATTTAACAAAATTACAGGAAGGAATAGAATTACAAAGGAAAATAGATAAATAAACTAGTAAACAAATAACCTTATGATATATTTAAATTCCCCAACCCCCAAAAATTATATTTAATTATTTTTTCTACGATTCACCTATTTCATCTCTGCGGTGTAACGGTTAACGCAGCCGCCTCTGGAACGGGAATACCGGGTTCGACTCCCGGCGGAGACATACGAAATTATTTTTCCTTTGGTTATTTGTAATAGGCATCCTTATTGAGATAACGACGATAAAGAGTAATAATAGTGATATTAATAATAATTTTGAAACAAAAAACAAAAACAACGAAAGGAAAAATAATGATATAACGATGATAACCTAACGGCAGGAGCAGTGATGATAATGATTCTAAATGACATTGATGGCAATAACAAAGGTGATAATCATAGATGAATTGGCAATAACATGATATAAAAAGATATGTGAATACTTACAAAACTTTTCGGGTTCCCTTTTTTCCTTGTTTCTCTTCATGATAATGCTTATAATAACTAAAATGGATAAAAACAGTACTAGTTATACGCAATGATTTTGATACAAATCAAGATAATAATAATGATTATAAAGATAGAGAGAGAGGGAGAGAGAGAGAGAGAGAGAGAGAGAGAGAGAGAGAGAGAGAGAGAGAGAGAGAGAGAGAGAGAGAGAGAGAGAGAGAGAGAGAGAGAGAGAGAGAGATTATCAATCTTAAATGCATATTTTATATTATTGTTGATTTGATTACTCATAGTACTATGGTAACAATACAATTATCTATTCTTAAATCTTATATTTTCTTTTATCATGTTTTTCGTTCATTTCATTTTTATAATCTATTTCGTAATTATTGTTATTGTGATAAATACTCTCGTTACCATCATAGTTATGATCAACATTATCCTTTTCTTATCGGTAACAAAATCATCATTATCACTGTTATATATTTTTTGTCATTGTTGAATAGGATATGAGATATAGGCTTAAAGAACCCTGTGTAATTGACTGACAAGCGAGTCATTCGTGTCTAAATCCCTTGTAGTTGCTGTAGTAATGCTTTTTGTCGTTTGTTTTGAGGACGAAAGTTACCTAGACTAGATTATAGTATTTCCATTGGTGAGAAATATGTTGATCATCAATATTTTTTTATTTCAGAAAAAAATATGATAGTCGTGATGCATCTACCTCTTTCAAACTCAAATTTTCTCTCTCTTTATATAAATATATGTATATCTCATTTTCTCGTTTTCTTTATCTGTTTCTGTATCTCGTTCTCTGCTTTTCTCTGGCGTGTTAGGACCTGGAAAGGATTGGTGATCATCCTACAGAAAAAATTAGGTTTATGTGAACGGATTACGATGATAATGATAACACCAATAATAACGAAATTAAAATCAGAAACAGTGATAACAATTATAGTTCCAATGATGTTGATAGTAATATTGATAATAGTAATAATAATGTTTGTATAATTTGGACCGTTCTGTGATGAAAGAAATTATAACAGACATTAAATTTTCCCTTTGGATGTCTCATGTTTAAAGTACAACAGTTTCCAACTTTGTTAAAGAGTAAAATGACAGAATCAAAAAGGGACAAGTCACACGAGTCTATTTTTGAGACTAAATGTATATTTCTCAGGCCAAGGATGTTAACCTAGAGAAAAATTAGGTTAACACAACCATATTGAATGATAATGAGAATGATAATTACAACAGTAAGACAATAAGAAATATAATGAAATAAGCATAAACAGTAATAATGAGAAGAATAGTATTGACAGCGGTATTAATAATGATATTAATAACATAAAGTTGGCTATCATGATTATCATATCTTTAATGGGATATTTGGACCCTCCTCCGTCCCCCTCCCCCTCCCTCTCCCCCAACACTCCTAAAACGGATCTGTACGTAATTCAGAGATTTCTTGAGAATGATACGACTGTAAAAACTACAAGAACCATATTGAATTCATCGTACAGTAGGTCTTTTTTTTTTAACAAAATTGCCATCAGGTAGTAGGAAAGGTCACATTGCCGACTGGGATAAATAGATTAACTTAGTGATAGCGATAATATGACTGTGAGACACTTCACTAAAGAGAACTTATTATTAAGTTCTCACACAATATTCCCGAGTAAGTTACATGCGATGTTATGTAAATTATTTTGATTCTCTATTTGCTTATTTTTGTGATAACTGCACACCAAATTATAAACATTTTAAAAAGATAAGTTAAAAAAGGTATCTTCACAGGGCATCACACCGTCCACTCGGCTTGACTGGGAATCGAACGCGGGACCTCGGAGTCGAAGTCACGCGCCGTACCATATAATAAACAAAATTTATTTAAAAATCTTACCTGTTCTTTCCATGTATTACTTCTCTTGTGTTTCTCTTTTTCACGGCTGCTCTGAGGTCTGTCAACTTCCTACGCGTTTCCGCCACAGTCCTCGGAACGCGAGCGACAAGATTCACCTCACTAGTCACACACTCCCAGGCATTATTTATCACTTGTCCGGTAAATTGTGTGGTCTATTTTCCCCAGAACCACACTCCTCCTCTTGACCACAGCTTCTATTAGAGCCAACATCTATTCATCTGGGAAATTTGGCCTTCGTTTCGTTTGAGTAGGACCTTTCGTGGCATTGTTTACTTTTGGTAGAGCGAGGTGATAAATCAGCTGAGATCTGTGGCTTTCCATTGGCTGTTACGTCTACGAGGCTGACTGCTGATTGGTCAATCAATTACCGATCTGCCCTCTCTTGGCACCTTAGGGAACTAACTTACAATATGGACATTGGCTTTCAATGTGCTTACTACATTGTAAATTTTTTTTGAGTATGGGTCATTTACAATGTAGTAAGGAGTTTGTAAAGTACAATGTTGTAAGGCGGTTACAACGTCCTCGACTTTGTAACTTACACGAAGTTTTGAGTATCCGGCCCCAGTGCACCATTGCGTTGCGTTAAACCTAATTGATGATCATTCATTTAAAATGAGTAGTTTGAGGTTTGATGAAATGTGTTTTACGCGTGTCCAGAGTTATTACATTTTTTTTTCTTTTTTGCATACTAGTGTGTCTTCCCTGTAATATTTGGATCATGCTTTTCATTTTATTTACATCGATGAGAAAGTTTTTATTATTCTTAACGACATTTGTTTTCTTCATTGATGAAATATATACTTTTGATATTATTCTCCTCAATATTACTGCAATTATCGTTATCACCACAATCAATATTATAATATTTATCATCAGTCCCACTGGCATCTTTATCAAACCTACATTTACATGAATATTGCAAATGGCATAATGATAACCGTATCATCACAATGAGTATGACGTCTCATCATCACTGTTCGTTAAAAAAACACCAATTAATCAATACTTATTCGTTTTTCACAATCTAAATGTTCATTCTTACACAGACCAACTTCCGTGCCATCACGTCAAAACAAATAAATGTGTCAGACGTTATAGGTCATATCGCACTGTGGTAACGTATTGTGGCGAAAAGGGTAAACATGAGTTAACGGTTATAATGTGTCAAAAAAAAAAAAAATAAATAAAAAAAATAACGTCCATTCTTACACAGACCAACTTCCGTGCCATCACGTCAAAACAAATAAATGTGTCAGACGTTATAGGTCATATCGCACTGTGGTAACGTATTGTGGCGAAAAGGGTAAACATGAGTTAACGGTTAGAATAAAATGTGTTAAAGTCAGTCAGGACAGCGTTATAGGGTAATATGGTAGTGTAAACGGTAGAGAGAGAGAACATATGAACTAAGACGGACATAAATAAAAGGGGGAAGATGTTGAGAACGTAGGGGGGCTGGTTCTAAAAAATATTTTAATAATAAGACGAGAGTTTACCGGTCATAAGATTTACCACTTACCAGTTTATCTGTATTGATAGCGTAAATTCCAGAATAACTTTTTCTTTGGTATATCCAACAAGACATACAGAAAATCCTATTTCATATATAGAAAACTGTTATACATGGTTTTCTCTAAAAGGGGTAACTATTACAGTTTATACTGCCCTCTATATCGCTTGATACAAGAAGTTTAGTATGATCTCTGCAGCCAAATTTATACATTTTTAAGTAGTTTATATTATGTTATTGATGTTATACTTGTTATCCTGCTTGTAACTATTATCATTATCGTTTTGCTACTGTTCTCACCAAAAAATCTTATTCTTCAAAATTTAAATTCCTTTTAGCTGTCTTTTCATTTCCAGTGTTTTACGTACCGCAGTCGAATTGTTATACTGCATTCCTGTATTATAGAATACAATGTACTTCTGTATTGCCCGATAACTTACACAGTATTCGTAGCGACATGGCGTTTTTTATTCATACAATGTGCCATATTGTAGGGTATATGCAATGTTTTAAGAAATCTATATTTTTTTCATATCTCGCATTTTATCTGGCAACCACGTCAGCGCAGGCATGCGCGCGGGAAATTCGAATCCTGCCCAAGGGTCGAGGTTAGGAGGGCAGCGACGCAGGGTAATGGTCTCCCATCGCCAATACCATTTATTTATTTATTTTCTATTATTATTATATATTATTATCAATTTTATTATTATTATTATTATCATTATATTATTTATTATCATTATTATTATATTATTATTATTATTATTATTATTTTTATTATTGTTATTATTATTATTATTATCATTATGATTTTAATCATTTGTGTCATTATTATTATTATCATCACTATTATATTCATATATTATTATCATCAATTATTAACTATTATTATTATTATTAATCATCATTGTTATTACTATTACTTATTATTATTTATCATTAGTGGTGTAGAAACCGGACCTTACTCTGTATTACCTGCTCTTGATGTTTCATCTCCCTCTTCCCCACCCTCTCCGCTCTCTTCTCACATTCATCGGCTGATTCACTTTATATTCATTCATGAGGGAGGGAGAGGGAGGGGGGGGCTAGCCTACTCCTCTCCGCGTCACATAGTAACAAGGACCTATGTGGTGCCAAGCTATTTACGGCTTTATTTGGAGTTTATTGTCTGCAGAAAAAAACATGATGTCTGGTATGTTTCATATTACGCTCTCTTCCTCACCTCGTTTTTTCTCCTCGTTCAGTCACGGCAGCCGTTCCTCTCTCCTTTCTCATCTCTCTCTCCTCTTTCACTTTCTCCTCTCTCTCTCTCTCTCTCTCCTCATCTCTCTCTCTCTCTCTCTCTCTCTCTCTCTCTCTTCCCTCTCGCTCCCTCCCTTCTTCCAACCTACCCCCTCTCTCTCCATCCCTTCTCTGTCTGTATGTTTCTCTCTCCCTCTCTACTTCTCTCTCTTCGTGTCTCTCTTCTCTCTCTCTCTCCTCTCTCTCTCTCTCTCTCTCTCTCTCTCTCTCTCTCTCTCTCTCTCTCTCTCTCTCTCTCTCTCTCTCTCTCTCTCGCTCCTCCCTTCTTCCAACCTACCCCCCTCTCTCTCATCCCCTTCTCTGTCTGTATGTTTCTCTCTCCCTCTCTCTCTCTCTCTCTCTCTCTCTCTCCTCTCTCCTCTCTCTCCTTCTCTCTCTCTCTCTTCTCCTCTCTCTCTCTCTCTCTCTCCTCTTCTCTCTCTTCTCCTCTTCTTGTCCCTCTCTCTCATCATTTTCTCTCTCTCCCATCGTTCCCTTCATTCGTTCTCTTCTCTCCTCCTTCTCTCCCGCCACCTTCTCCACCCTTCATTCACTCTCCTTCCCCGCCATCGCAATCCAACCCAACAACAGCCGACATTTCCCGCCTATGATGCCATATATATCAGGGTTGCAGCGTGGATCGTCGGGTCTTTATAAATGCAGCAATTTTACGTGGTGAGGCGAGGAGGCCCGCCATCGATTCCGTGCCTGAAATTATGGGCTGGGATCTTCGGCGGCGGAGGAGGCTGAGAGAAGCTGGTCCAATCTGTCTGTTAATGTTTTGGTAAATGGGAAACTGTATGATATTAATTCCTTGTTCAGGGAAGGAGGGAGGGAAAAGGAAGGGAAGGGAGGGAGGGAGGGAGGGAGGAAAAGGCGAGGGAGGGAAGAAGGGAAGGAGAAGGGAATGGGGAAGGAAGGGAAGGGAAGGAAAGGGAAGGAAGAGAGAGAGACGATGAGAGTGAGAGAATAAGGAGAGAGAGAGGATGGAGGAAATGAGAGAGATGACGAGAGAGTGAGGAGAAGAGAGAGATTGGATGAGAGACGAGAGAGAGAAGAGAAGAAGAGAGGAGAGTGAGGAAGAGAGCAGAGAAGAGAGAGAGGAGAGAGAGATACGGAGAGGAGAGAGAGAGACGAGAGAGACCGAGACGAGAGAAGAGAGACTGGAGGATCCCAGGGACGGAGAGAGAGAGAGAGAAAAAGAAAAGAAAGAGAGGACACACAGACACACACACACGAACACCACACACATCATAATTTAAGAGATCATATTAATATATATATATATATATATATATTATATATAATATAGTATATATTCTATGTATATATTATATACACACAATATATGTATATATATACATATATTATTCATACACACACACACACACACACACCACACACACCACACACACAACCACACACACACACATAATAATAGATATATATATATCGATACTATATATATATAATATATATAAAATATACATATAATATCATATATCAGCCATGGATACAAACATGCATAATATATTAATATATATATAATTATATATAATATATATATATATTGTGTGGTGTGGATGTGTGTGTCTTGGTGTGGTGGTTGTATGTGTGGTTTGGTGTGTAATATATAAACCAACCACCACAAACAAAAAACAGAAAGTCTAAAAAACGCAACGAACAGCAGCACTCCAACAGACCTATCATCGTCATGGGTCCTTCAACTCTACACCACTTCTCCGAATGCCTCCCCTCCCCTCCTTCTCCTCCCCCCCCTTCCTCTCCCCTCCCACCGCAGCACACCATCCCGTGCACAAACTCCCTTCCCTGAGCCATTCATTTTCCGAATCACTAATTCACCACTCCAGGTCTATGAGGATTAGAATTTTAACCCTTAATCTTTCCAATTGGGGAAATGTCTTTTCATGTGTGCGCGAGGCACTAAGTTGTATGTGGTTTTACATTACCAAATTAATTCGGTAAATACACACACATGGCAAGCACGCATCACGCACATAGACACACAGACACGTAAACATCGATCAA
>NW_020871526.1:130933-133433 GCF_003789085.1 Penaeus vannamei | reverse complement strand
TCGAGTTGCTACTGACCTAGCCTTTCCCCTACGCCATCAGCTTCCACTATATTTTCAACTATAGCTATCGTTAGAAGTCTGTTTGTCGTATGTTTATGGACATATCTTTTATCCTTTTTTTCCCCTTACCCTGATATCAAATTTTCCTCCGTTGGCCTTGCTGTGGAGAGCCGCCAGGTACTCGTCTTCCCCCACCGCCTGGGTGTCCATGACCCGGACCGAGCAGTCGGACCCATCGATGGATGTGACCGGAGGGTTGGAGGAGGTCGGGTAGTGCGGGGAGGGCCAGCTGTGTCCGTATATTCGCGATTCGAGGTCTGTGAGTGAAATGGTCGTTGATACAGTGCATTAGTTAGGTGTGTGGTCTGTGAGTGAAATGGTCGTTGATACAGTGCATTAGTTCGGTTTGTGGTCTGTGAGTGAAGTGGTCGTTAATACAATGCATGAGTTTGGTGTGTGGTCTGTGAATGAAATGGTCGCTTATAAATTGCATTGGTTTGATGTATGTGTCAAGTACATGTAGTAGTTTGGATGAGTTTCAGAATCAAAGAGGTCTGCCACTTTATTAAAAAGAAAACACGTAAAAAGACATACCAGGAACCGTATAATTATAGAAATCGTTTGTCTCGTCGGTCCACAGCTGCACGATGGGGAAGGAACCGTACAGGGAATCGAAGGAGCACGTAAAGGGGATGCCTGTGAGAACGAGACTGGGGCACTCCAGACGCAGTTTATTTTGTAGGCCAACCACCACCACAGTCAACGCTGCTTTCCCTCCAGACCAAGGCTCCGTCACTGTAGGGGAGGGGGAGGGGGAAGGAGAGCGAGCAGGGGAGAGGGGAAGGAGAGGAGAGGGGAGGAGAGGGGGAGGGGGAAGGAGAGGGGAGAGGGGGAAGCAGAAAGGGAGAAGGGGAAGGAGGATAGGGGACGAGGGGAGAGAGGGTAGGAGGGGGGAGAAGGAGAGCGGGGAGGGGAGAGGAAGAGGAAGGGAGAGGGGAGAGCGAGATAAGGAGAGGGGAAAGGGGAAAGAGAGAAAGAGGGAAAACCAGAGAATTACTAACTGGCCTGTGCGACCTTGTACGTGCCAGAAGAGACATCACGAAACTAGCTTTCAATGCTATGACAACTTGACACATTCAGATCTTGACTGGGCTTCAATGCCGCAGAAACTTGATAGATTTTTAAAATACATCGATAACCTCACGCAATAATTTCTCACGTCAAAAGGCCTTAGGAAAATCCCCTGTCATAAAAACGTAACAAGATTAAGTACATTAATAGTAGTGATATGTGACTCTAACAAAAAATAATTCGCTTGAACTTTTCAGTTGAGTTGTTTACCATTCTCATGATAATAATAACGATGACATTATATAATAATATGATACATCATAATATAATAATATTAATGATAATATAATAATAATAATAACAAACTTCAACTGGAAAATATATGAATAAGGATAGTAATGCAAGTAACATGTGACACGAAAATACAGATGATGAGGAGGAGGATAATGTTAATGATGGTGATGACGGAGGAGAAAAAAAAAAGATATTGATATTGATAATAATAATGGTAACATTATGTTTTTTCCCTACGAAACATGCGGTAGAACTAGGCCAAACATAAAACCCAGATTTTGACTCACCAGTTATGAGGTAAGTACCCTCAAGGAAGTATATATTCGAGGCCGAGGTATTGGACGAGTCCCTCTCGAATTCTCCCCCTCCATCCCCGAAGCTAATGAGGTAAGGAAGGTCGATGGTGATGGTCACTACAACCAGGGAATTGACAGGTACTTCTTTCTGCAAAGGTCGAGCTCGTCAAGTTTTTTGCAGCAGGACGCTACGCAAATCTGTGTTTCAGTTTGTTTTTTCTTCAATGTATATGATTCACCCGCCCCCCCCAAACGTTTTATATTTGGTTTCTCTCTTTTTATCTTGCTCCATGGCTCTCTGTCTCATGCTCTCTCTGAATCTCTCTCTCTCACTTTCTCATAACCACTGTCTGTTAAAGATAACGTTTCTATACTTAGCTACTGCAATGACATTCACAAATAAAAGTAAAACTCCAAAATCGGTATACTGGCGTTTCTAATGAGATTTAAGGCAATATCACACTACCACTTTTTCCGTCAATTATTTGCGTTTCAGAGTGAACTTTGCGTATGAAAATCGACTGACCCATGTAAAGAAACATGGCGCTATCGGAGTGAGAAATATGTATATTGTATATACGAATGTTCTAAAACATTAGCTCATGTTTACATTCACTCATCCTATCTAACTTATTAAAAGCACAAGATCAGCACGGAAATTAGTCAGACGGAAACGGTCGTAACCGTCTTGGTCTGGGAGGCGTTCCGTTTGCAAACGATACTTGCGGAGAGCCTCAGATTCAGACGGAAACGCAAACATTGACGGAAAAAGTGATAGTGTGACAGGGCCTTTACTCCAGTCCATTCAAACGGAATGCTGCACGAGAATGTAAACAAAC
>NW_020871526.1:108433-110933 GCF_003789085.1 Penaeus vannamei | reverse complement strand
GAGAGGGTGCAACGAAAGGGAGAGCGGATCGGGCGGAGGCAGCCAGAGCGAAGCCGTTTTATCTTTTTTTTAAGCGAGAGTGAAGACGCTCCAGCCCCCCCCCCCCTCCACCCTCCTCTCCCCCCCCCCCTGCGCCTACCAAGGTCGCCCGCACATCTAACGGGAGGACGGACTCTGAGACCCCCCCCCCCCCCCTTCCCTCCTACTGCGACCCAGTGGTGGTAGGGGGGGAGGCGGAGGAGAGGGGGGGTGGCGGGGGTGGAGAGGGGGGGACGGGCGGGCGGGCGAGGGACAGTGCGTCGGGTAGAATGGGCGCGTTAGAGTGATGGGGCATGAGGCGTGGGAGGAAGAGAGAGAGAGAGAGAGAGAGAGAGAGAGAGAGAGAGAGAGAGAGAGAGAGAGAGAGAGAGAGAGAGGGGGGAGGGGGGGGAGGGAGGTAAGTGATGGTTCAAAAAATGCCGCGAAAAGATGCGAACCGATAAATGAAATAAGAAAAAAAAAAAAAAAAAAACACAACACCCCACACTACAGATTCTGACAAAAAAAAAAAAAAAAAAAAAATGAAAAATGATAAAATAAAGAAATCAACAAATAAAAGAAATGAAATCAACGAGAGAAGATGAAGCAACGGGTTTTATGAGGGAAGGAGCGGACCACACCGACCGGAAGTGAGTCAGTGAAGAGATTCGAATCTAGCAGTTTGTGACGCGACGGTCCTTGGGTGGTGTGGCCTGTGTTACATCAGTCATCACCAAACTGTACTCAGTCATCACCAAACTGCCATATCACCAATCATCACCATACTGTCATCAGTCATCACCCACTGTCATCAGTCATCACCTATCAGTCCATCACCCAACTGTCATCAGTCATCATACCTATATCAGTCATCACCCAACTGTCATCAGTCATCATCTACCTATCATCAGTCATCACCCAACTGTATCAGTCATCACCCAACTGCATCAGTCATCACCTCATCATCATCACCCAACTGTTCAGTCAGCCATCAGTCATCACCTATCATCAGTCATCACCAACTGTCATCAGTCACCTATCATCAGTCATCACCCAACTGTACTCAGTCATCATGCCATCAGTCATCACCCAACTGTCATCAGTCATCATCTACCTATCATCAGTCATCACCCAACTGTACTCAGTCATCACCCAACTGCCATCAGTCATCACCCAACTGTCATCAGTCATCATCTACCTATCATCAGTCATCACCAAACTGTCATCATTCATCACCATAGTCATTCATCACCATACGGTCATCAGTCATCACCAAACTGTTATCAGTCATCACCTATCATCAGTCATCACCACACTGTCATCATTCATCACCGTACTGTCATCAGTCATCACCATAATCTCATCAGTCATCACCTATCTATCATCAGTCATCATACTGTCATCAGTCACCAAACTGTCATCAGTCATCACCTATCATCAGTCATCATACTGTCATCAGTCACCAAACTGTCATCAGTCACACTATCATCAGTCATCACCTACCTATCATCAGTCATCGCAAACAGTCATCAGTCATCTCCAAACTGTCATTAGTCATCACCTATCATCAGTCCATCACCAAACTCATCAGCCATCGCCTACCTATCATCAGTCATCACCAACTCATCAGCCATCGCCTACCTATCATCAGTCACCAACTCACAGCCATCGCCTACCTATCATCAGTCATCACCAAACTCACAGCATCGCCTACCTATCATCAGTCATCGCCAAACTGTCATCAGTCATCTCCAAAATGTGTCATCACCTACCTAATCATCAGTCATCACCCTATCATCAGTCATCAGTCATCTCCAAAACTGTCATTAGTCATCACCTATCATCAGTCATCACCTACCTATCATCAGTCATCAGTCATCTCCAAACTGTCATTAGTCATCACCTATCATCAGTCATCACCTACCTATCATCAGTCATCGCCAAACTGTCATCAGTCATCTCCAACTGTCATTAGTCATCACCTATCATCAGTCATCACCTACTATCATCGTCATCTGTCATTATCATCACCTATCATCAGTCATCACCTACCTATCATCAGTCATCTCAGTCAAAACTGTCATTAGTCATCACCTATCATCAGTCATCACCTACCTACATCAGTCATCGCCAAACTGTCATCAGTCATCTCCAAACTGTCATTAGTCATCACCTATCATCAGTCATCACCTACCTATCATCAGTCATCTCCAAACTGTCATTAGTCATCACCTATCATCAGTCATCACCTACCTATCATCAGTCATCGCCAAACTGTCATCAGTCATCTCCAAACTGTCATTAGTCATCACCTATCATCAGTCATCACTACCTATCATCAGTCATCGCCAAACTGTCATCAGTCATCTCCAAACTGTCATTAGTCATCACCTATCATCAGTGTCATCCCAAACTGTCATCAGTCATCTCCAAACTGTCATTAGTCATCACCTATCATCAGTCATCGCCTACCTATCATCAG
>NW_020871526.1:100933-103433 GCF_003789085.1 Penaeus vannamei | reverse complement strand
CCCCCCCCACCCCCCACCCCCCGTAAAACCTCGCCAGCGCCGGGCATCTCCGAGGGCGCGAGGTCCCCTTCCTACGCCTCCTTTGCTTCCTCCTTCTCCTCCTCTCCCCTCCCCCTCCTCCTCCTCCTCCTCCTCCTCCTCCTTCCCCCTCCTTCCCCCCTCCTCCTCCTCTTCCGCCTCCTCCTCCTCCTCCTCCGCCTCCTCCTCTCCCTCCTTCTCCTCTCCTCCTCCTCCTCCTCCTTCTCTTCTTCTCCTTCTTCTTCTTTTCTTCTTCTTCTTCTTCTTCTTACTTCTCTCTGCCTCCTCCTTCTCCGCCTCCTCCTTCTTCTATCTTCTTCTCTTCTCCTCTCCTCCTCTCCTCCTCCTCCTTCGCTCCTCCTCCTCCTTCGCCTCCTCCCCGCAGATTCTGGAGGACGATCTCGAAGACCCCGCTCTAATCTCTTCCTTTTATGGGGCGATGGGCGAAGGAGTGGGAGGCGCTTACCCGAAATTGGGCATTCGAGATGGGTATTTTGGGGTGGGTATCTGGGGTGGGTATCCGGGGTGAATATTCGAGGTGGGCGTCCAAACTGGGCATCCGAAGTAGGTATCCACGCTTGGGTATCAAAAGTAGGTATTCACACTTAGGCATCCGAAGTAGGCATCCACACTTGGGGCATCCACACTAGGCATCCACAACTGGGCATCCACACTTGGGCATCCACACTGGGCATCCACACTTGGGCATCCACGCTTGGGCATCCACACTTGGGCATCCACACTTGTTTCATCCACACATGGGCATCCACACTTGGCATCCACACTTAGGCACCCACACTTCCGCATCACGCTTGGGCATCCACACTTGGCATCCACACTTGTTCATCCACACTTGGGCATCCACACATGGGCATCCACACTTGTTCATCGCACACTTAGGCACCCACCCTTGTTCATCCACATCTTGTTCATCCACACATGGGCATCCACATTTAGGCATCCACACTTAGGCAACCCACACTCCGCATCCACACTGGGCATCCACACTCCGCATCCACACTCCGCATACCACACCGGGGCATCCACACTTGTTCATCCCACATCTTGTTCATCCACACTTTGCTCTCACACTTAGGGCATCCACACTTGTTCATCCACATCTTGTTCATCCACACTTGCTCATCCACATTAGGCACCACCCTTGTTCATCCACACTTGCTCATCCACACTTAGCACCCACCCTTGTTCATCCACATCTTTTCATCCACACTTGGGCATCCACACATGGGCATCCTCAACTCTCTCTATGGCCGATCCCATCTTATCAGGGGAGCTGCATCGTCTCGGGACCGAAGTGGCATCGTTAGCGCAGGGTGTGTCGCTCTATCAAGGTTCCGGGTTCCTGCTACCTGTGTCGCCGTCGGGGTAGCGGGTTCGTTCGTGTGTTCGTTGTCATTGCGTTGATGTTTACGAAGGACTTGATACAGCTGGCAGCGAGAGGAAGTGTTCGGATTAGAGTGCAGTGGCGAGAGTGTGGTGATGAGATGACAGTGGTTAGAGTGCTGTGATGAGCGTGTGGTGATGAGATGGCAGTGGTGAGTGCTGTGATGAGTGCGTGGTGACGAGATGGCAGTGGTGAGAGTGTGGTGATGAGCGTGTGGTAATGAGATGACAGTGGCGAGTCTGTGATGAGCGTGTGGTGACGAGATGACAGTGGTGAGAGTGTGGTGATGAGCGTGTGGTGATAAGATGACAGTGACGAGAGTGCTGTGATGAGCGTGTGGTGACGAGATGACAGCGATGAGAGTACATGGATGAGAAGCAGGGATGAGGATGAGGGTGCAGTCCCTGGGAGGATAAAAGACACCCACGTTTCGCGTCCTTTGACAGTAGTAAACATTCCCACGAGTGATTCTAAAGAGACGAAAATATCTTAAGCCAAACTCAACTCAACTAGTGTTTTCCAAAGACGTTTTTGTTTTGGTAGACTTCAATAAAGACATTTATGGATAATAAAGCGGGATAAAGTCATTATTCTTTATGTTATAGACTCCATTATCTTGTATGTATGTGATAAGCAGGTATTCCATTTATTCTTGTATGTATGGATAAAACAGGGTATAAGTCCATTATTCTTGTATGTATAGACAAAGCAGGGTATGAGTCCATTATTCTTGTATGTAGTATAGCAGGTATAAGTCCATGTATTCTGTATGTATAAGACAAGCAGGATACGAGTCCATTATTCTTGTAAATATACCAACTCCCTCTTTTTGATGGGAAGATGAGAATGCTGGACTCCTAAGAAAATCAGATAGTCACTGATGGCTCCGCTATGCAAATACAATAAGCTACAACCGCATTATACAAGATGCAGCAAGAGCCACTCAAGGAGACCTACCCCGGCGTAACCCTTTTCCCGAGAACCAGTTGTCGAATTTCTTGCAACTAATTATATGCATTTGACGTTACGCAGAAAAAAACTTTAAGTAATGGTGCAGAGGATATCAGTTTTGTTTTA
>NW_020871526.1:75933-85933 GCF_003789085.1 Penaeus vannamei | reverse complement strand
CAAAGAAAACGGGAGAGATAAGGGGAGACGAAGGAAAAGCGAAAGGCACGTAGAGAACGGTAGTAAAAGATAAGAAAATATATAATAAAACACAATAAAAACGCAAATAAAAGAGAGGGATAATAAAGAAAAAAGACAGAGACGAAGAGGGCAAAGGAATTAAGCGAGGCAAAAAGAGAACCAAGCTTAAAATTGAAGCATCAACATGCGTCAGGAGAGAAGAAACAAGAGACGACAAAGAGAAGAAAAAAGAAAAAAAAGCATAAATCCCACGCACAAGAAAGGAGAACAGATCTTAACGAAAGAGGAGAGAAAGGGAGATAGAGAGAAAGAGAGAGAAAGAGAGAAAGAGAGAGAGAGATAAAGAGACAGAGAGAGAGTAAGGGACATAGAGGGAGAAAGATATATAAAATCTTATTTTGTCTTCTCCCTACCCCTCTCTATCCCTCTTTCACTCCGTGATTCTTCTCTTATCATAACAACGGGGAGTGGGGGAGGGGGAGGAGGATGAAAGAGACGAGGAAAAAAAGGGGGAGAAAGGGAGAGAGCGAGGGACGGCGAGAGATAAAGAGAGAGGAGGAAGAGGAGGAGGAGGTTGGCTCGATGGCGTCAGAAGGTGAAAGTGCGCGGACGTCTTGGTCTCTGGGGTCGGGTAT
The DNA here is from genome assembly GCF_003789085.1 of Penaeus vannamei. Taxonomy (NCBI): domain Eukaryota; kingdom Metazoa; phylum Arthropoda; class Malacostraca; order Decapoda; family Penaeidae; genus Penaeus; species Penaeus vannamei. Next base: position 85,277 of record NW_020871526.1, on the reverse strand, counting down.
GGGCTCGCTAGAGGTCGGAGGGCAAGGAGAGGAGGGGGGAGGGAGGGAGGGCAAGGAGGGGGAAGGAGGGAGGGTGAGTGGGCAAGGAGGGGAGGGAGGGAGGAAAGGAGAGGAAGGAGGGGGGAGGGAGGGAGGGAGGATGAGTGGGCAAGGAGGGAAGGAAGGAGGGAGGGAAAGGAGAGGAGGGAGGGAGGATGAGTGGGGCAAGGAGGTGAAGGAGTGAGGGGAGGAGGGTTAGTGGGGAAGGAGGGAGGGGGAGGGGGAGTGGGCAAGGAGGAGAAGGAGGGAGGAGGGAGGGAGGATGAGTGGAAGGAGGGAAGGAGGGAGGGGAGGAGGAAGGGAGTGGGAAGGAGGAGGAAGGAGGTGAGTGGGCAATGAGGGGAAAAGGAGGGAGGGAGGGAGGTGGTGGACAGGAGGGGAAGGAGGGAGGAGGAAGGAGGTGAGTGGGTAAGGAGGAAGGGATGGTAGGTGGTCAAAGGAGGGAGGGAAGAAGGCGGGAGGGAAAGGAGAGGAGGGAAGGGGGTCGACAGGGAGGGAGGAGAGGAAGGAAGGGTTAACAGGAGAGGGAGAGAAGAGGAGGAGGGAGGAGGATGAGAGAAGAGTGAGGTAAGGAGGCTGAAGGGGAGGGAGGGAAGGAAAATAGGCAAGGAGGAGGCAGACTGGAGAGTAATACGGAGGGCAGCTGGAGGGAAGAGGGAAGGAGGGAGCCTTGAGAGGGGACAGAGAGGGAGGTCGGAGAGAGAGGGAAGGGAGACAGGGGGAAGGGGGAAGGGGGGAGTGTGAAGAGGTCAGAGGTCGGGTCAAACCTGTGGCCAGACAGGGGTATGGACTATAAAATCAGCTGATTAACCTTTCTATTTATCATTATTATTATTATCTTTTATCATTATTACTATTATTATGTTATTCATTTATTTCTTTGATTTACTACTCGCCTTTCTTCTTTCTGGGTATATTATATGAAATCCTTTTCACCAAAATTCCAGAAGCAAAAATTATTATATGAGTTTATATGCCTGCTCCCTCTACCATATGTATATATATGTAAAACATTCCCTAAGTGGATATCTTCTTCAACAAGGAACGACCCACATACTCAACTTTTCCTTTTTATTGCCCGTGTTTGTCCTTGATCATGATAACGAACTCCATTTCACCCCCCCCCCCTTTCCTTGAACGACCCTCCCCCTCCCCCCCCCCCTCTTACCCCTCCTCGTGAACTCGCGTCTTCAGCGTCCTGGCGAGCGCGGGGCCAAGGCGACGGACCTCGAACAGATCGGGTCGTTATTATCATACTGTACGTGAAGGTATGAATGAGAACGAATATCTTCACAATATAAGAGATGTATTTATTTAACCGGTTTCGATTATATCTTCGTCAGAAATGCATGAAAGATAGATGAGATGGAAATGCATACCTTTCATACCTTTCCACATTTGTCAACAACACACACCACACACACACACACACACGCGCGCGCGCGCAAACAATACATATATTTAAACACACGTACATGTTTTTTTTTTTTTTTTTTTTTTTTTTTTGCGCACGCGTATGTGTGTGGACAGACAGACAGTCCGAAACGCGCGTATCCATCAGCATTCCCGCATTCAATGTTATCACAGACAGAGTCGGAGATAAACAAGCAAGTCCGACCTCAAGCGCATGTAAATATCAATAACTGTCCTTAGGCCTATCAACCGCACATACCTTACCTCCTTCCCCACCCCCTCCCCCCCTCCCCCCACACCTTGACAGGGTAAGGTCAGTGTGGCCCTTCACTTGAGGCTGAGTGCGATCCTCTCGCTTGCTCGCTGCTAATGATCTGGGTCTGGGTCTTGGAGGCTGAATTGGCTTGTCCGTTGTGTGTGTCTGTGATTGAGGAATTTAATGCTGGTTTGTTTGTTATTGCGTTTGTTATTATTATTATCCTTATCATTATATCATTGTTATTGTTTGTTTTTGATTTGTATTTATTATGATTTTTATTGTTATTCCTCTCGATTGCTTTAAATGGTCTAGGTCTGTCTTCTGTAGTTGAATTTGCTTGTTTGTGTGTGCGCGCGCGCGCGCGCGTGTGTGTATGTGTGTGTGTGTGTGTGTGTGTGTGTGTGTGTGTGTGTGTGTGTGTGTGTGTGTGTGTGTGTGTGTGTGTGTGTGTGTGTGTGTGTGTGTGTGTGTGTGGGTGTGTATGTGTGTGTTTGGGTATTTAATGCTAATTGTTATGTTTCATAATTGAATTGTATTATGTTGTTGGTTTATGATGATTTTATTACTACTTGGTCTTTGCATAATTTTAGATATTTCGGATACTCATTGTATCAACATGATGATAAATGCCATTGTTGTTATAGGAACTTAATAGTTATGATCAACATTGCTCATAGCTAATCATATTCGTTGAAATAGCTGGTGTTAGCGACAAGAGGATAAATAACATGATATTTGGTTTGGTTCTCATTACGTCAACAAACTAGTTTTAACAAGGGCTATGGATAGAATTTGGAAAAAGTAATGAGATGATGAGGATGATGATGATGATGATGATGATAATAATAATAATAATAATAATTATTATTATTATTATTATTACTATTACTATAATAATGCCATACATGTATATATATATATATATATATATATATATATATATATATATATAATATATATATATATATATATATATATATATAGGTCAAGACCTTTGTCAACCAATTCACTCGACAATGGCATTCAGTAATGACGTAGTTTAACTTTTATATGTGATAGTTAATAAAGATTGTCCCAGACTCTTCAGGTAGAGCGAGACTGAGAAACAATCTCATGATTCTTTGGTTTTTAGTTCATGAAATAAAATAATTATGTAGGCCTATAGAATTTTTTTCTTTCTAGCCATACTTATTCAACAAAAGGCGAAACTAAAATCTATAATAACGATAAGCTATACACAAAAGCAAACCCCAAATAATAATCATGTTTGTTCTAAATCTCAAATCATAACGACAAGTCATAAAAACGCTGTCAAATAAGAATCATGTCTGCTCAATCAAACATTGTAAAGACGTAATTACAATCAACCTTCAAATAAAAATCATGTTTTTCTGAATTTACAACGAAAAGTAATTCACACAAGTAATGTCAAATGTAACTGTCTATTCTAAACCAACAACCACTCTGTACAAACAACCCTTACCTTACAGTTTCACACGTGGGACAAGGAAGTGTTAGTCTAAGGTAAGAAGTTAACAGACAGACTTCACGCCTACCTGATAAACAAGCTTAGGGTTAGACCACGAGTTAAGATTTAGTCTTGTGTGTATGTTTAGAATGTTCGTAGTTTAATTCTTAAACTCTTGAAATTCTTAAACTGGCCAAGATTTCGTAACAATGAAATTTCATCCCTAGGTGAGGGTAGCATTAAGTCTATGCAATTCTTATCTTGGCTTAGTCGTATTTTTGATAATAAGGTCAAGTGAAAAATCTTGACACAAAGACCGATTTAATAATAGGAAGATCAACAGACAAGGTTAGAAGATGAAAGGACCAAATCATTTAAAATAAAAATCGTGGTGGGAAACTAACCTAAACCAAAATTGCCAATTCATTTTTCAATTGTTCAGAGATTGAGGAAATAGAGTTGGGTTAAATCACAAACCAAGGTCATAATTTCATGTTTGAGTGGTCTCAGATGAACTAAATTTGGTGGAGTTTCGAAACAGCTTAAAGTTGGTTATGAATATACTTCACTATACCTATACACGTATACTGTATATAGTGACATGCCCATTCAATGGCGATTTCGGACTAATTGTGTTTAGTGGATCTTCTATTGGTCTTAACTTTCAAATATAACATAAACAACGGTATGTTTATGTTCATGTTATTGTTACGTTTATTTATGTTATCCATTGCTATTTGTGTTATTTTAATAATTACTAGCTTGTTACTGAAGTGAATTCAAAGAGGATATACCGATTCTAATGGTGCCGATGAATGTTTAAGCAAATTAAACATAAGATGAACGGCATTGGTCTTAGAATATCTTTGGACACGCAGACACTTGTATATGTATATTCATTTGTAAATACACACACACACACACACACACACACACACACACACACACACACACACACACACACACACACACACACACACACACACACACACACACACACACACCACGCACACGCACACGCACACGCACACGCACACGCACACGCACACGCACACGCACACACACCACATACACAAACACACAAACACACACACATACCCTCACTCACACGTACATCCCCACACATACAAACATGTGCATGCCTTAGCGTGCTTGAAGGCGTGTGTTCGAGCGTGCTTGCAGGGGAGAGAGAGAGCTTCGAATTACATCCTGCTGAAGCCTCACCTGCGAAATCGGATACGGTATTTTTTTCAGCTGATAACCTGCTGCTGGTTTTCGCTCATAAAGTTGTTGATATTAACTGCAGTTCAGAAATTCGGAAAAGGAAAATATTGATCACAATTGCTTGTTTTTGTTCTTATCTTTTTGTTATTGTTGTCGACACTTTTGATATATATGATTGGGTTATTTTCACTATCATCATCTTCCGTATGGTCATCATCTACACCATGACGCTCACCATCATCACCATCACCGTCTTCCACACATTAATTATCACCATAAAAGTTCTCAACACATTTCTCACCACCATCACCATCTTCACCATAATCATCACCATCACCACCATCGCAACCTTCTACACCATCACTATCTTCCCCACATACCTCATCACCAGCAAAATCTTTGGCACATTCGTCTTCATTAGCCCCCTTCACCATAATCATCACCATCACCATCCTCACCGTCGCTAAAAACCACCATAACCAATTCCTTTTTTTTACAACCACTATTCCGTCCCTCCCCCTACCCATTCCCTTACCCCTGCCCCTACCCATACCCTGTTCCTACCCCTGCCCTTACCCATACCCTTATCCATGCTCCTACCCCTGCCTTTGCCTCTGCCCCTACCCTTACCCCTGCCTTTGACCCTACCCATACCTCTGCCCCTACCCTTACCCTTACCCCTGCCCCTACCCATACCCTTAACCCTGCCCCTACCCATACCCTTACCCCTACCCCTGCCTTTGCCCCTGCTCCTGCCCCTATCCCTTAGTCATTATAAAACAAAGATTTCTCAGAAAGCACGAACACAAACACACTAATGAGGAGAAAGCAGAAAGCAAAAATCCATTTGACCCTCCTCGATAAAGAAGAAAACGAGAAAAAGACGAAGAAAACGAAAATAAAAAACGGAAATAAAAATAAAGATAAAAATAAAGAAAAAGGGAAAATAAAGAAAACGATAAAAGCAAAAAGAAAACGGGAGCGAGTCCGAAATGGGTGCTCCGCCATGGCAACACTGACCGACGCCCATAAAAAAACGTGGGCAACTTTCGCTCGCTCCTATTGCTTTCTCAAGGCAAATGTTGCAGCGCTGTTGCATTTAGAAAGGGAAATGCGATACCATAATTACTTTGATAGCGTTTGCTTACGTTGATATAGACTGATTACTGTGATATTAATGGATATAAAGTTCATATGAAAGGGTTTTGAAAGTATGGTTGCTGTCGTTGTTGGTGTTAAAGGGGCAAAAAAATGGTGACTTATGGTAATAATGATAATGCTGTAACTTATGGTAATGACGATGACAAAGCTCTGTGACTTATGGTAATGACGATGGCAATGAGATTAAATGTATTGAAAAAATTATAATGAATGACCATGGTCGGTAATGACGATATTGCAAATAGACACACGATATATGGTGATGCTCGCGAGTCGTTGCGTGTGTGCTGTAGCAAGCAGCCGGGTTCCCGAGCGTCCGAAGCTTCCAGCCACTGTAGAAGCAGCGAAGACCTTCAACTCGGTGTCCCGGTATCTCTGCCAGATTCTCGAAACACGGCGGCGTCTTAGGCCTTGCGAGGGAGTTCCGTGCTGTAAAACCGACAACGCTGTCTGTTTTATTATCTGTCTGTCTATCTATATGTGTATGTATAGTTATGTATATATGTGTGTGCGTGTTGTGTGTGCGCGCGCGCGTGTGTGTGGTGTGTGTGTGTGTGTGCACGTGTGTTTGTGTGTTTGTGTGTGTGTGCGTGTGTGTGTGTGTGTGTTGTGTTTTGTGTTCTGTGTGTGTGTGAGTGTGTTGTCTGTTGTGTGTGTGTGAGTGTGTGCATCTTGTGTGTCTGTAGTGTGTGTGCAATCTGTGTTGTGTGTTGTGTGGTGTGTGCATCTCTGTGGTGTGTTGTGGTGTGTGTGTATCTGTGTGTGTGCATCTGTTGTGGTGTTGGTATATGTTGTGTGTGTGTGTGTATGTGTGTGTACTAACACCATCACTTCATTAACCAAAATAATATTTGATCATTGGCGCACCGTAACGGCAGAGATGTGAAAGCAAAAAGCATAAAAAGGAATAAATGAAACAGGTTTGAAATTACCAAGAGAAATGTTGCTAGTTACCTTTTTTTCTCTCTCTTTTTACACTACAATCTTTTCGTTGAATCTCTCGGTGCCTGTGGCGTAGAGTCGCTAGGAAAAAATATATTTAAACATTGATTAACTTTATTTATTGATAAATTGATTGATGATTCATTTATTTACTGATTAACATAGATTTATATTTATATTCATCCATCAGTTAATCAATTTATATTTAATGATTAATTGAATATACCCGAATTGTGTGTGTCGAATATACCCTATCAAGAATTTCAGAAAAATAATTAAAGTGTTAAAGAATATGAAGAATTTCGCAAAGCTATATTTCGCAAAGAATATATATATTCGATAAAGAATGAAGCAACTCTGATAGACATTGAGTAACACAGAGGATGAAACAAAGAGAAATAATATCCTCATTATAGACTTCGATAGCGTGTGTGAAACCCATTATCCGCAATGGCTGTTTCTATAGACTACGTGTAAAGGTCAAAATATCTGTTTGTTCCGTAGGTGGTATCATTAGGAACCTCTACTACAACTTGGAATAGATTAATTGAGGTGTAATGAGTTATATTTGAATATGATGAATTCAGTTTTCGTATTGCGGGAATTAAATGAAATTAATAGATTAATGGGAGAGAGAGAGAGAGAGAGAGAGAGAGAGAGAGCGAGAGAGAGAGAGGAGAGAGAGAAGAGAGAGAGAGAGAGCAGAGAGCACACACAGAGAGAGAGATAAGGAGAGAGAAGACATGAAGAGATAGAGGAGGAGCCAGAACAGACAGAAAGAACCCAGAAAGATAAATTGTGCACAAGACCAGACAATGAGAAAAAAACACCGATAAGACGAGCTGAGAGTAGACGAGACGGGGATCGATCTTGTCGCAGGATGATCACGCTCTGATAAACAAATAGGACGGAGACAGTAGACAGAAGGTAAGAACATTGTTCTTGGAGATAAAGCAAGATCTCTTGTTATTCTTATTGTTTTAATGGGACATATTTTAAGGCTATAAGTGAATAGAAAAACTATTAAAATTACTCTCCAAACGATGCGTCATACCGCCCAGGTGCTGATAGTTCGCACTGCCCAGAGTCAATACGACAAGCTAACCAATAACTGTCTGCAACTGTCAGTATCACAAAGGAATGCGATTATATTATGTCGCGAGGCTGCTTCCGATTGTGAAAAGGCAGGGAACTGTTGAGGAAACAGAGGGTAAGTTCCGAATGGGGGGGGGGAAGGGTTGATATGCGAGTGATTTAATCAGTTACGCAAAAGGCAATGTAATGGGGACACCACACATACACACACACACACACACCAGATCTTTTTTCTTATTGCATCAACGTTCTTTCATCAACACACACACGGCAGCAATGCAACGAGCTGCACCAACAGTCACTATACCATACTTATCATTGATTCCGAGCGTATATACGCGAGTCCAAGCATCACAGTATCACCATATTAAGAGAGTAACCTATATACGATCACTCTATCATATACAACTGGCTAATTAATAGGATAGTTTACTGAAGGTCAGAATCATCACATGCCATACAACACAATAAAATAAATATAATTGGATAATTAATAGTAAATAATATATATGTACTCTAGCTAATGTCAAAATATCTACATATAATATATCGACTAGTAGTAGACTACTACGTTAAGAACAAATCTATATCCATATATATAGTCGATACTGTAAGCTACCTCATCCAATCACACTTAGGACTACACGCACTGTACTACACACACAAACACACACACACCACACACACACTACATAATAATAACATATATTTATGTTAATTGTATGCCTATATTAGCTATAATAAAGGTCACACAGTGGTAAGTAGGATATAATTATATTATCGTGCAATTGATGAATAAATTATATTAGTAATCTACTTAACTATATACTATCAGGTAATATAAGTAGTATAGATATATATATATATTTACCGTAGAGTACACTCAGTATAGCTTGAAATTTGACTATGATATAACATAATACATACAGTATGTTTTAATTTGCATAATCATTCATGCGCATCATAGAGCGGTGTCATATCACTCTTTGAATTTGCGCATTCAGTAAACAAGCTAGTAAATCAATAATAAATAGTACATCAGAAAAAAAAGCACAATAAAGGAGTCCATACATTAAGCATGAATAATTGTAGAGCAAAGTATAGTAATCATCAATATATAAACCTGCTAAGATCCTAATTTATGGTAGAATATTTGAAGATGGTTAAGACTTCCTGCAGCAGACTACTACACACACAACACGCAAACACGACACACACACAACCCTATACATATGACATACATAACATGACGTATATAAACCCATAAATATAATAATGCATGCACATCACTCACAACAGACGTAACACTACAAACATACATTACACAATACACCTAATCGCATTTCACACATTCACACACACAAAAACATCTCACATACTACCAACATCACCACATCTCACTATTCCCGACACGGCAATCTCACAGAGACGCACATTATATACATCAGCACACACAATCACATCTATATACCATCATATATATATTATATTATATATATATATATAATATATAGTATAATAATGTATTATATATAATCCATGATATAATATATACTGTATATATCGTATATATTATAGACGAATATATTGTAATATATATATATGAGTATAATATATATATAATACTATTACACACATATACATGTTAATATATATACAAATTACAAGTATATATTAATATATATATATAATATATATATACTACTAATATATATTAGTTATAGTATCAAACATACCACGACT
>NW_020871526.1:53433-70933 GCF_003789085.1 Penaeus vannamei | reverse complement strand
TGGAACACGCCGAACGAAAAGAGAGAGAGAGAGAAAGAGAGAGAGAGAGAGAGACAGACAGACAGACAGACAGACAGACAGACAGACAGACAGACAGACAGAGACAGACAGGACAGAGACAGAAAGAGAGAGAAAGAGAAAGAGAGAGAGAGAGAGAGAGAGAGAGAGAGAGAGAAGAGAGAGAGAGAGAGAGAGAGAAGAAGAGAAGAGAGAGAGAGAGAGAGAGAGAGAGAGAGAGACAGAGAAAGAGAGAGAGAGAAGAGAGAAGAGAGAGAAGAGAGAGAGAGAGAGAGAGAGAGAGAGAGAGAGAGAGAGAGAGAGAGAGAGAGAGAGAGAAGAGAGAGAGAGAGAGAGAGAGAGAAAAAGAGAAAGAGAGAGAGAGAGAGAGAGAGAGAGAGAGAGAGAGAGAAAGAGAGAAAGAGAGAAGAGAGAGAGAGAGAGAGACAGAGACAGAGAACGAAAAACTTGAAGCAAGAGTTTCTCTCGTCTCGAAGGAACCAGTCTGGGAGACGCAACTCATCATGATTCTTAAAGATGGCTCGTCCCTGCTGAATGCTGATCAACTTTGCAAATATCAACAGCGACATTGTCATCGTACTATCTCCATTGTTGTTATTTTGTCTTCTGTTGGTATTGTTGATATTAATGGTGATGATGATGATGATGGTGGTGGTGATTTGGTGGTGGTGGTGGTGATGAATGGTGGTGATGGTGGTGGTGATGTGGAATGGTGGTGATGATAATGATGATGGTTGTGATGTGATGATTGATGAAGATGGTGTGTGATGGTGATGCTGATGATGCTTCTAATGTTTCTGATGATGATTATGATGAAGATTCTTTTTCTATTTTTTCTTTCTATCTTTAGCACTCTTTCGACCAGTGTCTCATTTTGTTCTCCTTTTCCCCCAGGTGAATTCTTCTCCCGTGGAAGTGTGAGAAGGGGATCGGAAGCAGGTAAGAATCCATATTGTTTTCTAAGATAAAAAAAAAAACGAAGAACAGATGTAAATAGAGAAGTGAAAGATGATTGAAAATGAGTGTGAAAAAGCGTAAGTAGAGAAGTGAAAGATGAGTGAAAATGAGAGTGTGATATCATCTAGAAACGAAAAAAATATATAGCTTCGTTGTCCTAATTTTTACCATAAGGATTTTCATAAATACGGGGTATTTGATTTACAAAAAAGAGGTTTGGAGTCAATCGAAGTAAACTTCGATTCCTCTTGGGAGTCATCAGTCTTTTAATATTAGTTATTATTATAGTTTTTTTTTAGAATAGATTCTTTACGTCGTGTATTGGTTTCGAATACTGTTGTGTCATCAGTCTTTTAGTATTTTATTATTAGGAAGTCTTTTCCTAGGATAGATTCGTTACGTCGTGTATTGGATTCAATTACTGTTGAGAGTCATCAGTCTTTTGATAATAAATAGTATTTTATAAACTTTATGGTAATATTTTAGAGAGTTTACATGATTTATGGAATTGATTTAGCTTTGGAGTCTTTCCTTTTTGAGATTTTTACATGAAGCTTATATTTTGTTGTATAATAAGGTATTTAAACCATATTATATATTTTACCTTATACATTTTTTATTTATCATATAAACAATTATGTAACATTTAATAGAATCATTTAATCACCCTTTCAAAATGTAAAATAAATATATATCATCATCATACCTGTTACAATATACATTGTTTATTCCTACCATTCAACTTTTTATGTTTAAAGAAAAATCCCAAAATAGCCTTTATTATTTTTCCAAATATATACCGCATATTATTACTTATACCACATCATAAACTGTACGTTATCGTTGATTCCATCACATATCACCATTCACATGATCGAAAATAAAGAAGGGAGGGGGGGAAGGGGTGTGGAGGTAGGTTGGAGGGCTGGGAAGGGGGGGGGTGAATGTTGGGGAGGGGTAGGAGGGTGTGGAGATGTGTGGTAGGTAGGTAGTCATCAGCGCTTAAAAGTAGCTGAAACTCGCTACGAAACCCGATGAATCATCAAACACGGTATTTATTTATTTATTTGTTATTATCATTTATTTATTTATTTTATTATTATTTTTTTTTGAGGAGGTAAATAAGAAGAGAAAGGGTGGAGGAAGCGAAGGAAGAAAATGAAAGAGGAGGAGAAGGTGAATGAAGGGAGAAGAACAAGCTAAGAGAAGCAGGCGAAGTTAAGAGGAAGAGCAGAGAAAGCGAATAAGTTAAAAAGTAAATAAGAAAAGAAGGCTAAAGATGAAGAAAAGGAAATGGGAGGAAGAATCAATGTATTTGGTTTTTTGTTTATTTTTCTCTTTTTCTCTTTTTTGTGCGTATAATGAACCTCAAGGTCGTGACGCGCCGGTGACGTATGCCCCGCGCGCGGGTCCCGGAATGCGCGAGTGTGACTGGCCAGCTGTTTGCGCGACGTTGTGCCGGGTCCGACTTGTCAGATGACGTCAAGGGAGGTAGGGGGGTGGGGGAGGTGGGGTAGGAAATGGGGGGGGAGGTGGGTGGGGGGGGTAGGAGAGGGGTAGAGGTGGATGGGTGGGTAGGAGGGGGTAAGAATGGGGGGAGGTGGGGGGGAGTAATGTGGGGTAGGAGGAGGGGGTAGTAATGTGGGGTAGGAAGGGGGGAGAGGGTGGGTGGGTGGGGTAGGAATGGGGGAGAGGTGGGTGGGTAGGGTAGGAGGAAGGGGGGAGTAGGAGGGGGTGAAGACTGGTGGGTTGGAGGGGGTGAAGAAGGTGGGTTGGAGTCTGGGGATGGGTTGGGAAAGGTGGAAGGGGTGAATGTTGGGGAGGGGGTCGTGGAGGTGGGTTGGAGAGGGTGGGGAAGGAGAGTTTGTTGGGCGTAGAGGTAGGTTGGAGGGGGTGAAGTGGTGTGGAGGGTGAAGTGGTAGGGAAGGTGTTGGGGAAATGAGTTGTAGGGCGTGGGCGTAGGGGCTAGAAGGTTGGGGATGTGGGTAGTAAGGGGTTGGATTGCTGAGGGAAGGGGGGGTGGAGGGCTGAGGAAGGGGTAATTTCGTAGGAAGATGGGGGGGGGGAGGGGAAGCGGGCATGATGGTTGTCTTGGTACGAAGGAGGGAAACGTGCGTGGGAGGCGGGAGAGAAAGGAGGGAGGTGAGAAGGGAGGGAGTGAGGGACACGTATGAGAGGAAGGGAGGGAGTTGTATTTAGAAGGGAGGGAGGGGGAGGGAGGGAGGACCGTATGGGAGGGAAGGGGAGGGAGTTATATTCAGAAGGGAGGGAGGGAGAGGTTGTGCTGGAAGGAGGGGGAGTGTGAGAAGGAAAGAGGGAGAAGGGGAGAGAAGGGAGGAAGGGAAGGAGGGAAGCAGGGTCGCAGAATGGAGGGAAGGAGAGAGAGGGATCAAGTGAGAAAGAAGGAAGGAGGGAGGGAAAGCAGAAAGTTGTCTGATGGATTAAAAGGAAGGGATGGAGGATTGGAGGAAGAGAGGAATGGAGGAAGATAGGGATGAGAGGGAAGGAGAGAAAGAGAAAAGGATGAATGGATGAACGGATGAAGGAAGGAAGTTAAGGAGGGACTGGAGAGAAGGACGGAGGGAGGGAAGGAAAAAGGAGAGGATGGAATAAAAAGATGGAGGGAGGGAGGGATGTATGATTGGATGAATAAAGGAAGAAGGGACTGAGAGAAAGACGGAGGGAGGGAAGGAGAGGATGGAATAAAAGATGAAAGAAGAGAAGGGAAAAAGGTGGATGAAAGGGAGGGGAGGAGGAAGGAGAGGAGCGAAGGGAAGAAAGAGAGGATGGAGTAAAGATGGATGAAAGAAGGGAAGGAGGAAAAGGTGGATGAAGGAGGGGGGAGGAGGAAGGGAGAGGAGCGAAGACTTGTAGAACAGAAGTGGGAGGGAGGGAGGGAGGGAGGGAGGTGTATTGGGCTTAGACATCCTTCATATTCATTTTTGTCTTGTTTACTCTCAGTGCCAAGGACGCGCGTGGGAGTGGACGAGGGGGAGGAGGAGGAGAGGAGGAGGGGGAGGTGGAGGGGGGAGGAGCAAGAAGAGGCAGGAGGGAGGAGGAGGAAGGAAGGAGGAGAAGGAGAAGGAGAAGGAGGTGGTGGTTGAGGAGGAGGAGAGGAGGAAGGGGGGGGATGGAAATAGGAGAAATAGGAGGCGGAAGAGGATATGGAAAAAGAGGAGGAGAAAACGAGGAGGCGGAGGTGGAACAGGAAAAGAAGGAGGAGGCGGAGGAGGCGGGGCGGTGGAAGAAGAGGAGGAGGAGGAGAAGCAGGCAGAGGCAAGGGGGAAGCAGACGAAGAGGGGGAGGAAGAGTTGGGAGAGGAAAAGTAAGAATAAGAATATAAGAAGAAGAGGAGGGGGACAGGAGGAGAATGGGGAACAAGAGGAGAAAGGAAGAAGAGAAGGTGGAGGAGGAGGAGGAAAAACAGGTAGAGGCTGTGGAGGAAGAACAAGAAGACAACAAAGGAGGAAGCGGAGGTGGAGGAGAAAGAGTAAAAAATACAATAGGAGGAAGAGGAAGAAAAAGACGAGAAGAAATAAGAAGAAAAAACAAGAAACAAAAAAGAAAACAAGAAAAAGAGGAGGAGAAGTAGGAGGAAGAGGAAGAAAAAGACGAGAAGAAATAAGAAGAAAACAAGAAACACAAACAAGAAACATGAAAAAGAGGAGGAGGAGTAGAAGGAAGAGGAAGAAGAGGAGGAGAACCAGGAGGCGGAAGGCTTGAGAAACTTGGCTTCGGTTTTTGCGAATTTCTTGCTCATCTCCTGCAATTGTGGCCATTAGTGTTATTATTTGCATTAATAACCCCTGTCATCCTTGTTATTGTTTTTGTTATTTTCATCATTAATACCATTGTTGTTGTTTTGTTGCTGTTATTATTACTTTTTTCGTTGTAACAATCCGTGTCATATCTGTTTTTTTATTTTTTCATTATCATATCTGCTTATCATTATTGTTTAGTCATTATTATTATCTGTTATTATGATATTATTATCATTTATCATATTATTGTTTTCTTTTGTTTATCCGTGATTTTGTCATTGTTTTGTTGTTTTTTGTTTATTGTTACGACCACGATCACTATTTTGCATGTTATTGTTATCCGAGTCAATATCTCGCATTGAAATTCAAAAGTTGTTACTGTTCTTTATTCTGTTTATCTATTAATCTGTTTGCATATCTATCAAAATAAACAATTTATCATCAGACACTCGTACGACTCATACAAGCTGTCTGTATGTGTGTGTGTGTTGTGTGTGGTGTGTGTGTGTGGTGTGTGTGTGTGTGTGTGTGTGTGTGTGTGTGTGATGTGTGTGAGAGAGAGAGAGAGAGAGAGCGAGAGATAGATAGAGATAGATAGAGATAGAGAGAGAGAGAGCGAGAGAGAGAGAGAGAGAGAGAGAGAGAGAGAGGAGGGAGAGGGAGAGGGAGAAGAGAAAGAGAGGGATAGGGATAATGGGATTAGTGAGAGGGAGAGGGAGGGAGGGAAGGAGAAGAGATGAGAGAGAGAGAGAGAGAGAGAGAGAGAGAGAGAGAGAGAGAGAGAGAGAGAGAGAGAGAGAGAGAGAGAGAGAGAGAGGGGGGAGGGTGGAGAGGGGGAGGGAGAGAGGGGAAGAGGGAGATGAGAGAGAGAGAGAGAGAGAGAGAGAGAGAGAGAGAGAGAGAAAAGAGAGGGGAAGAAGGAGAGAAGAGAGAAAGGGAGAGAGAAGGGAGGAAAGAAAGAGAGAGATACAGACAGACCAGACAGACAGAGAAGACAGACAGATATACAACCAAAACAGACATGCAGACAGAGACACAAAACAACACAGAAACCAATGAATAAAACAGCCCCCGCAACCACCCAATGGAGACAAGAAAAAACTTTTGACAAGACTCTGATAATTCCGTAGATGATGTCCTAACCCACGTGGCCTTGAGAGCTAAATTACACGTCGCTAAAATGCCGCCGTTTGCTTTTGGAGTGAAGGTCAAGCTCGATGATCCATGCACACGGATACGCACATGAGAGACGCAAACGCACACGCACGCGCGCATAGGGAGAGGGGTACATACATACGCATAATCTCTCTCTCGTTATCTTTCTTTATCTCTCTCTCTATCTCTGTCTCTCGCAATCTATCTCGTTATATCTCTTTCTCTCTCTCTCTCTCTCTCTCACACACAAACAAACACACACGAAAATGTACAAAAACAAACAAACACATTTACACGCACGAAAACGTACAAAACCAAACAAATGTACACTTACACACACGAAAACGTACACAAAATCCCATCCAAGCAACAAAAAAAAGCTTACATCTTCTTAAATAAATGGCCACTGAACACACCATTTCCATAGAAATGTGCGGACCCAAAGGATAAGCACTTGTTTTTTTTTACTTCTTGAGAAATTCTTTGTCTTTTTGCGTTCTGGTCGTGTATTTTTTATTTTTTATTCTTTTTTGTAGGGAATTATTACGATGATGATAGTGATGAAGATAATTGGTATCGTAATGTTTAATGATAAGGAGATTTAATTATGCTATTAGTGTTTTTATTCTCATTCGTTCTATTGACTTTTGCGTTGTTCCTAATACAATACTCTTACGAAAAATGATAAAGATAAGAAAATAAATGATAATGAGGGTAAATGATAGAGATAAGAAGAGAAATGGTAATGATGCTAGTGAAGACATGATGATGATATTGATAATGGGAATAATGATGAGGATAGTAGTGATTATCATTATATCTTTATTACTATTAGTAGTATTATTACCTGTAGTATTATCATTATCATTGTTATATTCTTATCATTATTATTCTGATATTGTTGTGATTATTATTATGATAATGATTATCATTCTTATCGTCACTATTATTACTATCAATATCATTAATATCACTGATATTGTTATATTCTTATCATTATTATTCTGATATTGTTGTGATTATTATTATGATAATGATTATCATTATTATCATTAGTAATTGTAGTATTAACGTCATTACTATCATTATTATTATCGTCATTATCACCAACACCATCATTATCACAATTATCCTTATCATCGTTATCATTATTACTTTTGCCATTGCTATTATCAAGAGTATGGAATGACTTATTTCTGTTCATCTTATCTTTAATCGCTTTTCCTTATTCTTATTATCTATCTCATTTTTATTCATTGTTCTGTCCTCCTTCCTTATTTAGGAATAAATTTATGACTTTATCTTCATCCACCCTACCCCATTTTTGTATATTTTATCATTATGCTCCCTCTCTCTCCTTTTCGCGTTTGAGCTATCGTTTTATCTTTATCCTCCCTTTCTTATATTTATTGTTCTACACTCCTTATTTCGTAATTATTTATGCATACCCCTTTTCTCCTTCTATTCTTACCTGTCTCTCATTCATCATGATTTTGCTTTGTTTATATTTACTCTCCCTCGCTGTGGTCGAACCCGCATCCCTGTTTTGAATGGCTTTCGACGCGGCAAATGTTTTATTATTCCGTCCATGTTTTATACTCTCTTTATCCTCTCTTCCATCCCTTGTTTTTTTCCCTCTTGCTCTCCCTGTTCATTTTCTTATATCTATCTCTTTCTTTGTCTATTTTTTTTCCTTTCAATATCTGTCTCTCTTTCTCTTTACCTCTCTCTCTCTCTCTCTCTCTCTCTCTCTCTCTCTCTCTCTCTCTCTCTCTCTCTCTCTCTCTCTCTCTCTCTCTCTCTCTCTCTCTGTCTCTGTCTCTCTCTGTCTCTCTCTCTCTCTCTCTCTCTCTCTCTCTCTCTCTCTCTCTCTCTCTCTCTCTCTCTCTCTCTCCTCGCTCTCTCTCTCCATCCATCTATTTTCTATCCTTCCCTTTCTCCTTTCTTTCCTTTGCACGCATCCTGCTCGGCCCTTCCCTCTCCTCTTCACCCCCCTCCCCCCTCCCCCCCCTCGCGATAATAATAACGTTGGTGAAGCCGTTTGAGCCCTCCCCCCTCCCCCTCCGCCCACCCTTCCTCTTTAACACTCTCCCTTCTCCCTCCCTCCCCCCTCCCTCCTTCGTCCACTCCTCCTTTTTAATTCCCTCCCTCCCTTCCTCCTTCCCTCCCTTCTTTCTCTTCTTTCTCTTCCTCCCTCTTTTCCTCTTTAAATTGATCTATAAATATTGGACATTTCCCCCTCTCCCTTGTCTATCTCCTTTCCCAGGAGGAGGAATGGGAGGGGAGGAGGAGGAGGAGAAGGAGGAGAAGGAGGAGGATTAGGAGAAGAAGAAGAAGAAGAAGAGAAGAAGAAGAAAGAAGAAGAAGAAGAAGGGGAGGAGAAGAAGAAGAGGAAGGGGTGGAAGAGAAGGCAGGAAAGAAGAAGAGAAGGAGGGAGAAGAAGAGGAGATAAGAAGAAAAGGGATGAAGAGAAGGAAATGAAAGAGAGAGAAAGAGAAGGAAAAGGCAACACGGAGAAAAGAGAAAAGAAAGAGAGAAAAAAGAGAGGAGGGAGGAGGAAGACAGGAAGAGTGCAAGAGTAGAAAACAAAAACACGTAATCATGGGAGTCAATATGCGTACACACCCCATCCCGTGATTAGCATATCTCTCCCTTCCCCCTCCCCCCCTCCCTCCACCTCTCGTCTCACCGTCACCCTCCCTCCCACTCCCCTCTCCCACCTTCCTCCTTCCCATCTCTCTCTCTTTCTTCCCTCCCTCCCTCCTTACCCACCCTCCTCCTCCTTCCCCCTCCACATCACCCTCTCCCTCCTTCCTCCCCCTCTCCCTCTTCCTTTCCTCCTCCTCCCATCCTCCCTCCTCCTTCCCCTCCCTTACCCCCCCCCTTACCCCTCCACATCACCCTCTCCCTCCTTCCTTCCCTTCCTCCCCCTCCCTCTCCCTCCCTTCCCCCTCCCCCTCCCTCTCCACCCCACCTTCCCCTCCCTCCCCCCCCCCTCCCCCCCCCCCCCCCCTCCCTCCCTCTCCCTTCCCCAAAGCCTCCGGACATGCTGAGGAGACAGAGGCAAGGTCGCGGATCAGGAAGGCCGTAAGAGCAAGGAACACAAGGCATGAATATGGGAAGGAGGGAGGGAGGAAGGGAGGAGAGAGAGAGAGAGAGAGGAAGAAGGAGGGAGGAGAAGAGAGGAAGGAGGAGGGAAGGAGGGAGGGAGAAGGAGAGAGAGAGAAGGAAGAAGGGGGGGAGGAGAGAGGAGAGAGAGAGAGAAGGAGGAGGAAGGAGGGAGGGAAGGAGGGAGGAGGGGAGGAGGGAGGGAGGAGGGAGGAGGAGGGAGGGAGGAGAGGGAGGGAGAGAAGGAGAGAGGAGGGAGGAGGAAGGAGGGAGGGAGGGAGAGAGAGAGGGAAGAGGAGGAGAGAGAGAGAAGGAGAGAAGGAGAGAGGAGAGAGAGGAGAGAAGAAGAAGAAGGGAAGGAGAGAGAGAAGATTCATGAATATGGTAATAATGAAGATGACCCGGTGATGCAATTGTGGGTATGGATGAGAATGACGATTGCGTTGATGATGATTGTTGCAAAAATGTTCCTAAACAAAAATGTTACTAACCAACAATTATAGTGATGACAACAACAAATAACAACAGCAATATCATTGATGTTGACAAGGATATCATAGCAATGATAATCCATAATCAAAGCAATAACAATGGCGCAAAGAGGAACAATTGATAACAAATAACAGTTGATAACAATAACGCAAATAACAACAAATAACAACGTCACAATAACTGTGATTAACAATACCACAAATAACAACAAATAAGAACAATTAACAACGTCACAATAACAATGATTAACAATAGCACAAATAACAACAAACAAGAACAACGCCACAAATAACAACAAATAACGTCACAATAACAATATTAACAACACCACAAATAACAACAGTTAATAACAGCACCACACCTAACAACAATTAGTAACCATACCACAACAAATAACAATTAATAACAATAAAAAATTCCCCAAGAAATGAGAAGCTCGACTGATTCCTAATTCCTAATTCCGGATTTCCAGTCCAGTCGCCTTTTGCCTTGTGGAAGGTGAAGTAGCAATGGGTTGTCCTAATATTAATGATAACAGTGACCCTGGTAAAGGTGGTGGTGTGGGGGGAAGGGGGGGAGGGAGGGAGGAGGGAGGAGGAGGAGGAGGAGAGAGGAGGAGAGAGGAGGAGGAGGAGGAGAGGAGGAGGAGGGGAGGAGGAGAGGAGGAGGAGGAGGAGAGGAGGAGGAGGAGGAGGAGGAGGAGGAGGAGGAGGGGGGAGAGGAAGGGAGGAGGAGGAGGAGGAGCAGGAGGAGGGAGAAGGGTGGGGAGGAAGGATAGGAGGAAGAGGGGAGGAAGCGGAGGAGGGGAGGGAGGGAGGGAGGGAAGGAAAGGGATGGGTGGTGATGGTGGGGAGAGAGAAGGAGGGGGAGGGAGGGAGGGAGGGAGGAGGGAGGGAGGTAGGGGAGGAGGAGAAGGAGGAAGAAGAAGAGAGGAGGAGGGAAGGAGAAGAGGAGGAAGAAGAGGAAGGAAGAAGAAGAGGTAATTGATGATGGTGATAATAATGAATAATCGTAATGCTAATAACGATGTGGAGGAGAAAGAGAAAGATGGTAAAGATCATAAGGATTGCGAAGATAGTAATAATGATAATAATAACAATAATAATGACAATAGTAATTATCATGATTACTATTATCATTGGTATTACATTGTTACTTTAGTAATTATTTCATCATTATCATTATCATCATTATCATTTTTATTATCACATAATAACTGCTATTATCATCACCAACACCATCATCACATCATTATCACCATCACACCACCATCATCATCATCATCATAATCATCATCATCATTCACTATCATTCTTATAATAACATCCGCACCCACCCAACAACCCCCTCCCTCCCCCCTGTCTCCCACCCCCGTCTCCCACTCCCTCCCCCTCACCCACCCATCCAACCCCCTCCCCCACCCCCCCGTCTTCCACTCACCCCCCCTCACCCACCCATCCTGTCGAACACCCACTGGGAAGTCCTTGGATGGGCGTGTGGGCGTGGGTGTGAATGCATTACCGCCGTTTTTCGAGAGAGATCGCCCCCAAAAACAAAGCAGGAAATATCAAAACGAATAGGAATAGGGGAAAGATAGGATAAAAGGGGAATGAGGAGGAATGAAGAATAAAATAATAGAAATAGGGAGAAGGTCGGATAAAAGGGGAATTGAGGAGGAATGAAGAATAAAAAAACTAAAAAGGGGGAGGAGGAAGGATAAAATAAAATAGAAAGAAGGAGGGAGATAGAGGAGGAGGAAGAATAAAAGGGAATAAAAAGGATGATGATTAAAATGGAATAAAGAGACGGAGAAAGGAAGAGGAGGAAAATAAAAGAGAATAAAAGGGAGGAAAATAGGCATGGGGAAGAAAAACAGAATAGACAAAATGGAGGAAGAATAACCGAGAATAAAGAGGAGGTTGAATAAAAGAAAATAAAAATGAAAGAAGAATTAAAAGATAATAAAAAAGGAAATGAAACAGAAAGAGGAGCAAAATGGAGGAAGCATAAAGTAGAATAAAACGAAGGAGGAAGGAAGAGGGCGAAAAACAAGAGAGAATAAACAGAAGGAGGAGGAAGAATGAAACAGAATAAAAAAGGAAGTAGAAAGTTGAGGAAAAATACAAGAGAAAAAATCGAATAAAGGATGGAAGAGGCAGAATAAAAGAGAATAAGAAAGGAGAAAGAAAGTAAAAATGAGGAGGAGGATAAACTAGGAAATGGCAAGAGGCGATAAACAACTGTTTTTAGGAATTTGTTGAATATTTTATGAATATTTAAAGGATAAAAGGATAATGCGGATGCAATGGAAGTGGGAAAAAGTGTAAATAGAGAGGGAGAAAAATGGAGAGGGAGGGAGGAAGGGAGAGGGAGAGAGAGGGAGTGGAGAGAGGGGAGGGAAGAAAGGAGAGGGAGAGAGAGGGGTGGGGAGAGGGAGAGGAGAGGGAGAGGGAGAGGGAGAGGAGAGGGAGAGGGAGAGGTGGGAGAGGGAGAGGGGGTGGGGAGAGGGGGGGTGAGAAGAGGGTGGGAGAGGGAAGGGAGAGGGAGAGGAGAGAGAGGAGAAGGAGAGGGAGAAAGGGTGAAGGAGAGAGAGGGAAAGGGAGAGTTTGCAATTTTAGAAAAGGTATGAATGAAAATAACTATCTTCAATATACAAGAGATGTATTTACATCTCTTGATATTCATTCTCATTCATGCCTTTTCTACATATACAAAGAAAGAGAGAGAGGATGATATATATATATATATATATATATATATATATATATATATATATATATAATATATATATATATGTGTGTGTGTGTGTGTGTGTGTGTGTGTGTAAGTGTGGTGTGTGTAGTGTGTGTATGTATTAAATACATATATAAACGCACACACACGCACACACACATATATACATATATAGAGAGAGAGGGGGGCGGGGGGCAACGGCTGAGACAGGCAGAGACAGAGACCGACAGAATGAGACACAGAAACGAGAAAGAATATGAAACAGACAGAAAAAAAAATCCCATCAAAGCGGAAGTCATTCGGCAGTTTTAGAAGAATGTGACCCTGGGCAGCGCCAGAGCCGCCCATGCTGGCGCCCCTTCCCCAATGCGTCTGCATGTGTGTCTGGTTGTCTATCTAGATGGCTTATTGTCTACCTAGCTATCGATCGATCTATCTAATAATCTATCTTTCGATCTAATAATCTATCTTTCGAGCTAATAATCTATTTTTCGATCTAATAATCTATCTATCGATCTAATAATCTATCTATCGATAAATCTAACAATATTTCTATCTACCTCATACCTATCAGTCGATCAGTTTATCTATCTACCTTGCTACCTATCAGTCAATCCAACTATCCAACAGTTTATCTAACAAGCTATCTATCTATCCATCGCATTTACCTAGGTATTTATACATGTTTTTACATTTTTTTTTCCCTATCCATCTATCTTCCCATCGATGGATCTATCTACCTATCTATTTATCTACATATATACATATTTGTTTATCCATTCATCCGCCTATATCTATATCTATTTATCAGCCTTTCAATCTTTCTATCTATCTCTCTATACACATAAACAGATGCTCCGTTGACAACGCTCTGACTCAGCCATATGCAAATATTTGCCAATCTGACTCTGCCGTTTCTCCTCCTCCCTCGCACTCACAGCCCGTGAAAGCCCCCAACACCCCTACACTTAACACTCGGGTCCTTTAAGATCAAAAGCCCCTCAGAGATCCTCCAAGCTGCTTTCACATTTCCTTTGATTTCCAAATTGTGTGAAGGGACCGTCTACCCTGCTTCCCGCTGCTTGAAGGTCCTCGGTTCTTGGTCTGGCTCAGGGGGGAGTGCCGAACAAGGCTCCGTAATGGTCCTGTTTGCGTGAAGCGCTTGTTGGTTTGGGGTCTCTATGGGAAAGGTGTGTGGGTTGAATGCCGATGGGCTTTTTGCTTTGTTTTGTTTTCATTGTTTGGATAATTTCTGTGGTTTATTTATGTTGTTGTTTTGTCCTTATGTGGGGTGTTGTTTACTTTTATCGCCGGCCTTCTGTAGAAACATGGTTTAACTTCTCTTTAAAAGTTTTTCCTCAAGTGGAACATTATTTGTCATTTCCTGCTGGTTTATATTCGTTGTCCAGATATTAAAATCTTCGATGCATTTTCCTCAATCCAAGGTCTCTTTTTCCTTTAAATAACGAAGTCATTTTCTCTGTCGTTCTTCCCTTAATCCGAGCAACCAACTTGGCTATTTGATGTTGAGCGTTCGTGTTTCTTAGAACAAAGTCTTCTCAAACCGAATCCATTCTTTATCCTCTGCTCGTAGTATCCTAAACTAGTTTATCCACAACCCAAACCCTTTTTAAATAGAAAAAAAAATACACATATTCCTTTGATATCTTATCCTCGTCATGGGATGTTATACATATATGGTCTCTGCGTCCTGAGGATCCTTTAAAATCCTGACTCATCTTTACGTGTTTCTCAACATCCTCTCTCTCTTTCCTCGTTTGCAACATGTCCGCTCTCTCCCTGGTCCTGTCCTTTCACTAACCGACGTGTGACTTTCCCTTGTATTATTTCCTGGGCTGTGTTTTTACCTCGACAATGCATCACTTTTTTACGAAGGAAAATTGCAGAGGTTATCAGTGCTATGCGGTACTGCACGGCTGTCCTAATATGTTTATGTTTTGCCATTTTGAATTATAAAGGAGAAGGCATGTAGGCACCATGAAGGAAAAACATTTAGGTTCCCATCTTGCAATTTTGAAACGTAAAGAATATAAGACGTTGCAGGAATATATACATTTTTTTTTCTTTTTACGGGACAGCTATCCCCTGACTCAATATAAATGCAATATGGTTACGGTGCCATGTTTTACCGCGAAATTGTAAAGTATGGTACATCTCTCGCTTAGCTTTGTTCAGGGATTGTACATCGTGAGCGAAAGTGTGTGTGTGTGGGGGGGGGGGGAGGGGGTTAAATTGTGTGCCTGGGTATGGGTATTTATCTACATTTTCTTCTTTGAAAATAACGCTATAATGCAGTCTCATGAATTGCAATTTCTACGACTATGAAGGACAAGTGAGTTTTCTAGTGGTATGCAGATTCGAAAATTTACATTTATTTTTTCAGTAGTTTGCTTCAGGATAATACAAGATAATACAGAAATACCATTACGCTCATTTTTTCCAGACGTCAAATCTCTAACAGAATTAAGAAAATATATTTAAATATATATGCAATTTTCACTCCATAATTATCTATTTGTATAACTTTTCCCTTATATACTACAAAAGATCGTTTTGTAATCATGAGCTATACATCATCCGTTATCGATAACAGTAATAGTACAAGCATTAATGATGAACAGTAATGATAAAAAGTAATGATAAACTGTATTGATAGATAGTAATGATAAATGCAATGATAAAAGTGATGATAGTAACGATGTAATGATAAAAAGCCCAATGATAAAAAGTGATGATAAACAGTAACGATGAAAGTAATGATAATGATAAAAGTAATAATAAACTAATGATAAAAAGTAATAGTAATTAATTGAATGAAAAAGTATGATAAACAGTAATGATACTAATGATAATAATGATAAACTAAAACTAATTAAAAATAAAAAAAAAATAAAAGTAATGATAGCATTGATAGTAACGATAAATGCCAATGATAAGTACTAATAATAGATAGCAATGATAAATACTAAATTGCTTTTCCATACTGACAGCCGAGGTCCATTCCCACGCCAGACAAAATGATTGCGAAAGGATTTATTACGCAAGACCTTCGTAATGAATGCTCCGCTGACCTGCATCTAAGCGATCGACATTGCAGCTGTGATTGATTCCATTTGATTTGGATTGTGTTTGTATCTAGGGATCTAAATATTTCGAACGTACACAAAAAACTAAGAAATGGTCAGATAAGCACAATGAAAATAGAAAATCTATAAATATCTATAAATATCTGAAACGTACACAAAAAAAAAGAAAATATGATTAGATAAGCACAATGAAAAGAGATGCAGGAAGGAATAAAAATAGATTGTAAAAAAAAAAATCAGATAAGCACAATGAAAAGAGAGATGCAGGAAGGAATGGTATGGCCATAAGTACTCTCTCTCTATCTATATTTGTCAATCTATCTATCAATCTGTCTATATTTATCTATCTATCTATATCTATCTATCTATCTATCCATCTATATATATATATATATATATATATATATATATATATATATATATATATATATATATATACATGCACGTATGTGTATGTGTGTCTCTCTCTCTCTCTCTCTCTCTCTCTCTCTCTCTCTCTCTCTCTCTCTCTCTCTCTCTCTCTCTCTCTCTCTCTCTCTCTCTCTCTCTCTCTCTCTCTCTCTCCCTCCCTCCCTCCTCCCTCCTTCCCTCCCTCCCTTCCTTCCTCTCCCTCCTTCCCTCCCTCCCTCCTCCCTCCCTCCTCCCTCCTCCTCCTCTCCCTCCCCCCCCCTCCCTCCCCTTTTTCTCTCCTCCCCCCCCCCCCTCCCCGTGGGCATGCAGCGCGGGCAGGGGCCGTGCGAAGCGCTGGGGGCGAGTCGAAGGGAAAAGTGTGGGAGCAGATAAGTGTCCGTCGCACCCTTCTAATGAGGTGTTGGGGTGAGGCAGCTCCAGCGCCTCCCTTCTCTCACTTTTGCTCTCACTCTCATTCTCGCTTTCGTTCTTGTTCTTGATGTTTTTTTTTTTCATTCGCACTCTAACTCTTCTCTCACTTTCTCTCATTTCTCACTTTTCGTTCTTATTCTGATGTTTTTTCATTCTCACTCTTTCTCTGACTTTCTTCTCATTCTCACTTTCTCGTCTTCTCTTTCATCTTTGCTTTCATTCTTACTCTCACACTCGCTGTCACCCTTGCTCTGACTCTCACTCTCATTCTCACTTTCGTTCTCATTCTTGCTTTTTCATTCTCATTCTCTCTCTCTCACCTTTGCTTTCACTCTTGCTCTCACATTCGCTGTCACCCTTGCTCTCACTCTCACTCTTTTTCGCTTTCCTTTGTGGCAGATCTTCCAACTTTGGTGAATGGGGAAAAGTACAGTAAGCGTAACACTAAACATATACTTATATACAATTTTGAGTGTGTATGTGTGTGTGTGACTGCGTGCGTGTGTTTGTATGGGTGTGTGTGCGTGCTTGTGGGCGTGTGTGTGTGTGTGTGTGTGTGTGTGTGTGTGTGTGTGTGTGTGTGTGTGTGTGTGTGTGTGTGTGTTGTGTGTGTGTGTGTGTGTGTGTGTGTGTGTGTGTGTGCGTGCGCGTGTCTGTGTGTGTGCGTGTGTGTGTGTGTGTGTTTGCGTGTGTTTGTATGGGTGTGTATATGTAGATAGACAGACAGATATTTACACAGATCGGTTGATAGACAGATAGATGTGTAAATAGATTAGATAATTAGATAGAGAGACAAGTTGATAGATAGATAGGTAGATTGACTGAGATACAGACAGGTAGACTAATAGATACATAGATATATAAGTAGATAAGCAAATAGACAGATACAGGCATATAGATAGATATAGAAGTTATATATACACACGCACGGACGTACAAACATGCATTTATGTGTACACATATAATTTGTATGCCTATCTGTCTATAGATCTATCTCTCGACCGCATACGTACGCGTGAATGTGTATGTGTGTGTGTGTGTGTGTACGAGTGTGTGTGTGTACGAGTGTGTATACGTGGGTATGTTGTGTTGCAAAATATTCATACATATTCATACCCATAAAGCCATCCCTTAAACCCTGTCACAGATGGCATTACAAAGCATGTTATTACTCACATACCCTTTCTTTCTCTCTCTCTCTCCCGCAGATGTGGCAGAAGGGAGCATAGACCGCCTTCCAGGGTACAGGTGAGTGCTAAAGGACAGGTGAAGAAAGGTTTGTTTTTAAGGTTCTCGGAATGCCCGGATGTTCGAAGTTCTTGAAATTCCTTTTTTAAGGAGAAGAGG
>NW_020871526.1:38433-48433 GCF_003789085.1 Penaeus vannamei | reverse complement strand
CTCATTTTCTTTCTGTTTATTATGTCGCTCATTCTTCTCTACTTTTTGCTTTCCTTCTCTTCTTCCTCTTTCCCTTTTCTTTGTCTCCCCTTCCATCCTTCCTGCCTTTTCTTCTACTTCTTTATCTTATGTATGTATTCTCTCACCTTACCTCTCTTTGTATTGTCTTCTCTCCTTTCTTCCCTCCTTCTATTCTTCATTTCTCCCGTTTTTTTTATTTGTTTCCCTTCTCATCCTTTCCTCCCTCCCTTCATTTTCTCCATCTTTCTCGGTTACCCTTTTTTTTCTTTTTATTATGTCATCCAGCCTTCTCTCCTTTCCCTCTCCTTTTTTTTATCTATGTATCCCCTCCCATCCTTCCGCTTTTATTGCCTCCCTTATTTCTTCCCCTTTCTTTTTTTCCTTCCTATTTCCCTTTTGTCACCCATGTCTCCCCTCCTACCCTTCCCTCTACACACTCTCCATTTTCTTTTTTTTATATATACTTTCTCTCTCTCCGTTTACACATTTCTCTTCCTTCTTCTCCATCTTTTTTATCTGTTCTCTTTTTTTTTTCTTTTTTTTTCTTCTCTGGGTTTCTGTCCCCCCTCCCCCCCCTCCTTCCTTCCCTCACCCCAGTCACGCTCAAAGAAGTGAATTAGGGATAGAAGTTCACCTTGAGGGACGCCGCGGCAAGGCAACTCTCGAACTGCAGCCTTGCTATGGCTGCGGCGGCCGGGGAGATCTTTCGGAAGGGAGACTCAGGGAGATTTGAGGTGATTAAGGCGCCGACGGATGGACCAATAACGTCGGAGTCACGACCGGCCTTGGGGACGAAAATGCATGTGGTCGTGGACTGATGAGAAGTGATGCAACACGTTAGAAATCGCACGCACACGATTACACTCACACGCAAGCATAGAACTACGCGCAAATATACATGTACGTGTATGAATACAGACGCTCACAAGCATACACACACAAAGACAAACAGAGAAACACGCATACAATGTAACTAACAAGTAAACACACACTGGAACAAATAAACACAAACACACACACACACGAATACTTGCACGCCCAACGCAGGGACACAAACACACACAAACATACGTAAACCTTTTCGTGCTGTTAAAGTTCGATTTAGATAAAACCTACGCAATGAATATTTACTTTTACCTGACACTTTAACAAATTTCGAAAAATAAGCCAAAACCGGCACAATTCTCGATGACCTCTCAGCTGCATCTAATCCCAGCTGACACGAGGGTCTCTTGTTAAGTCAAGTGGAACGAGACACTTCATCTCCTCTTCATCATGACAGGAAGTTGATGATTATTCACGTATAAAACAGTTTGGAGAATGTCACTGTAATCACAAAAAGCAACAGGTAGATGTTTACTCAGATATCTATTAATTGATCAGACATAACTGAAAAGTACTTGACAGTATTATTAGGAAATACTAGCAGCTTCCTCGCAGACAGAAATGGTAACATTTAAGATAGAAAAAATATAAACTGACCCAAGATTTATATGCGTGACAAAACACTGCTTTAATTTACAAAAAATATGGGAGGTATAACAGAACACCAACTGCAAATAAAGACTAAATTTAGGCAATTTATATCATCATTTTGTTATCGTATAGATTTTGGAAGTGCACACCCAGGTAAACTATCAATATTATGCACTGACGCATAAAGACATTTTTAAGTGTTCTAAAAGCTATCCTTCGTCTACGTTTTTCTGGACACGATAAGCCACCTCCTGAAGATGAGCTATCCAAAAAGAAGAAAAAAAAAATATAATGTGTATATATATATATATATATATATATATATATATATATATATATATATATGTACATGTAAGATATCATCTAACTCTTATACAAAAAACATTGAAAGATTCCACAACAGAACCGAGAAAATGTTTTAAAAACTACTCTATCAATACAAATCAATTAAAAAGATATTTAAACCTCCGCAATTGACCAAGCCACGCAAGACAGACCACGGTATCCAGTGATAAGATTAGTAGGTATTTTAGATATCAAGCTGCTGTAATTGATGTTTACTCCTGCCTGGATTATAAGGTTGGTGCTCACGACAACACATGACTGCGTGTGAGTATGGGAGGAAGCGATTGTCTTCCTTGCTTAAGGCGATAAAGGGAAATAAGGAGAATGTAACATCTAGTTATTTTATAATTGAATAATTTAGATTAAGGTTTTAATAAGGCCTTTCAAAGTGATATATAATTTTATTATATATATTATATATATATTATATAATTATATATATAATATATATATGAATTAATGAAACTAGCTGAAAACTAGCACAATGAGACATTAAAATAAGTGCGTGAACGTTTCGAATATCTTCTACGAGGTCCTCTATATATCAATATGTATATGTGTATGTATGTGTGTTTGTGTGTGTGTGTTGAGTGTGTGTGGTGTGTGTGAGTGTGTGTGCGTGTGTGTGTGTGTGTGTGTGTTGTGTGTGTGTGTGTTGTGTGTGTGGTGTGTGTGTTGTGTTGGTGGTTGGTGTGGTGTTGTTGGTGGTGTTTGTTGTGTGTATAGTGAATGTATATGTATTATTTATTAGTATATATTGACTATTATATGTAATATATTATATATTGTAATTATTTATATATATATATATATATATAATATATTTTGTATAGCTGGTATTTTTTTATTGCTGTGTATTTTCTTATTTTTTAGATGTGGTGTAATATATATTAATTTCATGGATATACTCGTGTGCAGGTGCGTGTATTGCAGAGCAAAGCCTGATACGTTCAAATTTTCTAAGTAATCTATATGGGCCATGAGTAAGACTTAAAAGTAGCTTTTTTGAAGGTGTGTGCGTTTCTTTGACTTCCTCACCCTCCGCACCTTCCTACCATTCCACCTTTTTTTCATATTTTTCTTGTTTGCTATGGCTCCACCCTTCCCTTCACGCCATTTACCATCACGCACTACGCATTACGCATAGCAGGTCACATACCACTGATTCTATTTAGTGACGTGGTGTGTTTGTTGGTGTGTTTCATGTGTTGTGTTGGTGTGTCTACGATAGGGTTAGCATGTGTTGCATCATCGAACATGGGTAGGTCGTTTGCGATCTGCAGCGAGCACTATACGTATGTATTGCTGAGGGTGCGTGTAGCGCGATTGTGACACCTATGTGTGTGTGCGATCGGATCAGCAGTCACATCTACACTTATACAATGCATCACTACAACGCACCGATCGATCGCACACACATCTACACATCACACACACACACTCCACACAACACATATATACACTACAACACACTAATCACACATCTATCAAATACTAATACACACATATATTATATATCGTATCACCACACACTACACATCTTACAACACAAATTAAAAACACACAACACATAAACATGCTGAGGCGGATTTAAACACACGCACGGCACCCAATATCATTTATACACACACCACACACACACACCACACTAATATATATTATCTAATAGTATATATACTAACATAAGTATATATACTTTTCAATAATATATATATATAGTACTAGTATGCATAGCAATGTATGTATGTTTTGTGAAGTATGTATACCATCACTACACACACACAACCACACACACAAAACCATACCCACATAACATACACCATCTCATCCTATCTTCTCACTAACACTACCTCAACTACACACATCATAATACATACATGACACATTTACTCAAGTTTATAATTTAATATTAGCTCACTACATTATACACACACAGTTCACAGCAACACAACCCTACATAGGCATTAATCCACTTGATCCTGACATTTCTTTGTATAATCCAATTTCCTTTTATTTTTATTTCACTTTTTTCTAACCTTTCATTTTCTCCTCTCTCTTACTTCTGACCTCTCTCTTCCTTAACCCTCTTTTATCGCATTTTTTTCATTTCTTGTATCCTTCTCACTTATCTTCTCTTTCGTATCTCTTCTCTTTCTCATCTCCTTCTCTTATTTTTTATCCCCCCTCCTCCATTTTCCTTTCATTCCCAATTCTTTCCCTTTTTATCCTTCCTCTTGTTTATCTTTCTCTCATTTGCTCTTTTTATTACTTCTGTTCTACCTTATCTTATTCTTTTTCTTATCCATTTCTTCTCTCTCGCATTCATCCCTTTACCGTTCCCTGTCATGCCTAATTCCTACTTCTTCTATCTTCTCATCCTATTCGCTCTCCTTTTCCTGTCTTCTTACCTTGCTTTTTCCCTTCACTCCACTTTGGCCATGTCTCCTCTCCTCCTTCTCTTTCTCTTTCTCTATTCCCCTTCTCTCATCATTCTCTGATATTCTTCTCCACCTGTCCCCGTTCATCTCCTAACCTCTATCCTCTCTCCCTTCTCTCTCCTACTCCCCTACTCTCTCATTCTCACCTCCCTCCACCATTCCCCCTCCCTGTACTCCTCTCTTATCCCCCCTTATCTCATTCTCTTCTCCCCTCCCCCTTCCTTTATCTCTCCTCTCTCCCCTCCCACTTCCCCTCCCCTTTCCCTGTCTCCTCCTCTCCCCTCCCTCCTCCCTCCCTTATGCCCTCTGACTCGCATGCTTTTCCCTCCTTCCATCTCCCCCCTCCCCCTCTCCCCCTCTCCCCCCTCATCGCCATCTTCGCCTGCGGAAGAATGGTAATAAGCGGTTCACCTTGAAGTGACGGTTGCTTGCGGGCGGGGGGGGGGGGGGGGACGGGGGGGTGGAAGTAGAGAGGAGGGGAAAGGGTGGGTCGGAAGAAGAATTTGGGGGGGGGAATGGGAGAAGTGATAGGAGAGGAGGAGGTAAAGGAGAGAGGGATGAAGGGGAGTTGTAAGAAGGAGGAGAGGAGAAGGTAAGGAGGAAGGGAGAAGGTAGATAAGGAGGAAGGGAAATAGGATGGAGAGGAGAGGTAAGGAGGAAGTTGGAAAGGAATGAGAGATGAGAGGTAATGGAGGAAGGTTGAGAGGAGTGAGTATAGTGAGGAAGGGAGAAAGGATTTTGGGAGAAAGGAGAAGGTAAGGAGGTTAAGGGAAGAGGGTGAGGTTGTAGGAATTAGAGGTAGCTTGGGTGGCGGGGTGTAGTTGGAGAGGGTTGGCGGAGGTTGGGGGATATATGGGGGGGAGCGTCTTATTTATATTTTCTATCTTAGTGAGTTGAGTGTGGGCGGGGAGTAGGAGATGGAGGGTAAAGGGGATGGGAAGGAAGAAGAGATGGGAGAAGGGAGAAAAGGGAAGAGGTAAAGGAGTGAGTAAATGAGAGGAAGATGGATATATATTATATAGGAGGTGATAAAGGTGAGGCGGAGTATAGGTATAGGAGGAAGGGATGTAGTGGAGAGTGATAGGAGGAAAGTAGGAGATGGATTGTTAAGGAGTAGTAAGTGGAAGAGGATATTAGGTAACAGGAGGGAAGGGAGAAGACGAAGATGAGTAAGGAGGAAGGGATATTGTAGGGTTAGAGGTGATTTTGTGGAGATAGAGGATGAGAAGAGTTGAGGAGGAAATAGCAGTAGTATATAATATAGGGGATGGAGGGAGATAGGGCGGTGAAAGGTTAGGGATAAATGGGGAAGGGAGAGGAATAAGGGAGAGTGTGGGGGTAAGGAGGATGGGGATGGGAGGATAAATGTGCACAGGTAAAGGAGAGAGAGTAGTGAATTATAGTCGTATGGAAGGGAAGGGAGGGTTAAGAGGGAGAAGTAGGAGTGGAAAGGGAGCAAGGAAATGAAAAGAGAAGAAGATTGAGGAGGGGGGAGTGAAGGTTAAGATAGGATCGTAGATGGAAGTGGAGAGAAAGGGAATGGAGAGGACTATGTGGGTATAAAGGGTGAATAGTAGAGAAAGGTAAACAGGCGCATTAAAGTAATAAGAGAATGATAAGTTAGGCGCGTGAAGGGGAGGATGTAAGAGAGAGCGGGGGAGGATTACAAGATGAAGAAAGAAGTGAGGAAGAGGGAGGGAAGGAAAAGGGGGGAGGGGGAAGGGAAAGAATGGTGGAAGAAGGGAAAGAAGGGAAAGGGTGGGTGGAAGTGAAAGGAGAGAAAGGGGGGGAAGAGAGCGGGGGAGGATTGCAAGTTGAAGGAAGAAATGAGGAGGAGGGAGGGAAGGGGAAGAATGGGAGAAGTAGAGAAGGAGGAGAAGGGAAAGAATGGGGGGAAGAAGGGAGAGAGGAGAAGGGAAAGGGTGGGTGGAAGGAAGGGGAAGAAAGGGGGGGGGAGAGAGCTGAGGAAGAACCAGCTGACCTCCTCGACGAATCGTAAAGACCTCTTCCCTTTTGTGAGACCTTTGGCCGTCGCTTCCCCAACGCCTACTGTTTGCAATTCTCTCTGCGTCTGTCTGTCTGTTTGTCTGTCTGTTTAGTTGTCTGTCTTTCTTATGTCCTTCTCTTTTCTCTTTCACTTACTGGCTGACTGGTCTCTCTTTTCTCTTTCTCTCTTTCCTGTCTCTCTCTCTCTCTCTCTCTCTCTCTTCTCTCGTCTGTCTCTCTCTGTCTCTGTCTCTGTTCCTCGTCTCTCTCTCTCTCTCTCCTCTCTCTCATCTCTCTCTCTCATCTCTCTTTCTCTCTCTCTCTCTCTCTCTCTCTCTCTCTCTCTTCTTCTCTCTTCTCTTCTCTCTCTTCTCTCATCATCTCTCTCATCTATCTTCTCTCTCTTCTCTCTCTCTCTCTCTTTCTTCTCTCTGTATTCTTTCTCTCTCTCTCTACTCTTCTCTTTCTCTCTCTCTCTGTCTCATCTTTTCTGTTCAATATCATAATGAAAAGGAAAACAATAAAAAAGGAACTGGAAAGGAACGATAGAAAAAGAATTGGTTGAGAGAGAAAGGAGAATTGGAGGACAGAAGGAGAATTAAAGGACAGAAGGAAAATTGTAGAACAGCGATAGGGAGAGAACTGAAGAAGAGAGAAAGACATAAGGGAAGAGAAAGGAAAGTAAGGGAAACAAAGAGAAAAAAAGAAATAGAATAGAGAGAACGAAAGAGGGGAATAGAATGAAAACGAAGGGGAAGTGAGAGAGGGAAAAACTTGAAGATCAAAGAACAAGAAAGGAGAGAAGAGAACGAAACGTGATAGCAATCGAGGAAAAAAGAAAGGGAATTAGAAAACAACGATAAAAAAAAAAATCCAGAATAGGAAAAGAAATGAAAAGGAGTGAAAGGAAACCAAAATCAGCCATAGAAAGGGAATTAAAGAAATAAACGAAAAATAAAGACACCAACGACAAATAAAAAAAAAAAAAAGAACAACCAGAGAAAATAGTCTGAGAACGGAATAAAAAGATGAAAAATAAATAAATATCAAGCAAAGAAAGATAACCAAGATCAGCCATAAAAAAAATTAAAGAAATAAACGAAAAAATACAGACACCAACGATAAATAACGAACCACAGAAAATATTCAAAGAACGGAACAAAAACGACAAAAAAATGATAATAAAAACAATAAAATAGAATAAAAAGCACGTAACATCAGGAAGTACTGTGAATCCATTGTTATCGTTATCCTGACGCGGCTAAAAATATTCACCTTCAAAATATAAAACCGAACATAATGGCAAAACAAAATAAATCCTTAGAACCAGTTTTCTTTTGTTTTCTTGGCGAGGATTAAAAAAAAAGAAAAAAGAGAAAAAAAAGTACATACCCGTAGTATTTATCCTTGGGTGGAATTGTTAGGATAAGATATTTTTATATTTTCTTTTTTATATTATTTTTTTTCTTTTTATCCAGTTTCTTGTGGTTCATCTAAACTACAAATTAATATTGACATAGAAGATGAAAAGGATACTATTATTGCTGCTGCTGCTACAACGACAGCTTGTACGACCATTTATAACTATTTTCTATTGCGCTATTATTACTACATTACTATCTTGGTATAGTTCTACTATAATGACTACTTACTACACTCTCTGGGTCTCTCTCTTCTCTTTCTCTGGCTTTCTCTCTCTCNGTGTATGTGTATGAAAAGTATATGTAGTACGCGTATGTGTATGATAGTATTTGTGTACGTATTCATGTGGATGCTATGTCCGTTTATCTGCTTATATAAATATGCAAATGAGAGAAGGGAGAAACGCAGAGGATTAAAAGGAACAACATTACAACAAGTGAAGCTCAAAAAAATCGATAAATTCACCTAAAAAAAACACACACACAAAAAAAGACAGAACTAAAAAAAAAAAAAAAAAAATACACAACACACCAAATAAAAAAAAACAAACAAACCCACTCAATTCAACCAAACAAGCACCCAAACCAAACAAAGAGAAAGAAGGTGATTTCACACACGAACACCCACCCCCGTCAAATCACCGAATCATAGGAATCACACTCCGAATACACACGACATATCACCTCCACTTCGAAAGATTAATCGGTTGTAAACACGTATTGTTTGAGCCTCAGTGACACCCCCGGCGCTGAAATCCAGTGATGATGAGATTGCAAATGAAGTGCAATGCGCAATGGATGAATATTTTTGCTTATCGTGTGTGTGGATTTATGAGTGGGGGGTCTGTGTTCAGGTTTTGATTTTGTTGTGGAGGTGTTGGTGTTCTTCTCGTGATCTATGTTTGTTTTTCTTTATTTTTTTCTCTCCTTCTTCTTCTTCTATCTTTTCTCTCTCTCTCTCTCTCTCTATCTATCTATCTATATATCTCTCTTTCTTTCTCTCTCTCTCTTTTTTTCTCTCTCTTACTTTCTCTCTTTCTCTTCCTCTCTCTCTCTCTCTCTACTCTCTTCTCTCTCTCTCTCTCAATCTCTCTCTCTCTCTCTCTCTCTCTCTCTCTCTCTCTCTCTCTCTCTCTCTCTCTCTCTCTTCTCTCTCTTTCTCTCCTCTCTACTCTCTCCCTCTCCTCCCCTCCCTCCTCCCCCTTCCTCCTCCCTCCCCCTCCTACCTCCCATTCTCTCCCTCCCTCCCTCCCTCCTCCCTCCCCTCCCTCCCCTCCCTCCCTCTCCCTCCTCCCACCTCCCTCCCTCCCCTCCCTCCCTCCCTCCCTCCCTCCCTCTCCCTCCTCCCTCCTCCCTCCCTCCCTCTCCTCCCTCCCTCCCCCGTTCAGGATGCATCAGTAATTTCGATACATATTTTCCTTTTGCTCATCAAACATGAAATGAAATGCATAGCTGTCTCTTGCCATTGATTACTTTTGCTTTACTGTTGCAATATTTACAATTCTCTTATTACTTTTATTTTTCTTTCTTTACATTTTGATATCTCGTTTACATACACACAGGGGTGAGAGTGAGGGAAAGGGGAAACTTTAAAAAATAAAAAAACAAAAAAACAAGGGATAAAATAGAGATAAATGTTAAATAGACAAATAAATAAAAACAAAAACAAAAAGTAAAAAGATAATATAAAATATACATAAATGAAAATTATATAAAAAAAACAAAAACAAAAACAAAATAGAAATAGAAAAATAAATAGAAAAATTAAAAAATAAAA
The DNA here is from genome assembly GCF_003789085.1 of Penaeus vannamei. Taxonomy (NCBI): domain Eukaryota; kingdom Metazoa; phylum Arthropoda; class Malacostraca; order Decapoda; family Penaeidae; genus Penaeus; species Penaeus vannamei. The sequence continues at coordinate 38,969 of NW_020871526.1, read as the reverse complement.
ATTTTCTCTCTCTCACATTCCCGGAAACCACGATCCAGCGCTTACACGATTCCCGGTAATGGCATTTCGGAATCGGAGTCGTTATCGCGAGTGAAAATCGCCCTTACGACCCGACCGGAACGGATGTCAGGAAGGGGGCGGAGCTAGCTGTCATGACGTCATCGCTAAACAATGGCGAACTATATCCATTAATAACTATTATATGTCGGGAGTTGTTTACTCAGTTACGGGTGTGTTGGGGGGGGGGGAGGGATGGGGGAGGGTATGATGAGCTTCTCTTTCTTTCTTTTTCTTTTGTTTATTTTTCTTCTTCTTCTTCTCCTCCTTCTTCTTTCGTTCCCTACCCCCATTTTTTTTTTTGGGGGGGGGTATTCATGAGGAACATTGTTCGTTCTTTGTTTATTTTGTTTATTTTCTTCTTCTTTTTTCTTCTCCTTCTTCTTCTTCTTCTTCTCCTTCTCCTTCTTCTTCTTCTTCTTCTTTCTCTTTCCACTTTTTTGGGGGGGAGGGGGGGGATTGGTATATTAATGAAGAAA
>NW_020871526.1:18433-33433 GCF_003789085.1 Penaeus vannamei | reverse complement strand
CATACACACACACACACACACACACACACACACAACACACACACACACACACACACACACATACACATACACACACACACACACGCACACTCACATAGGGGGAAATAATCAAATAGACAGGTTGCATTTTATTTAAACATTTAACAAATTTGTCTCCAATTAAAATCTATATCTACCACTCCAAATACCAATTAAACATTCGAGGGGCCCGGGTTGACATGACCGTTCTCAAATGAATTATTTAAATGTTTCTTTCTGTCAAAGTCAAAAAGCGCTGATGAACCTGCCTGCGAGGATGGCGCTTTCGCTTGAAAATAACACTTTTCGGCCTCTTACATACAGTTTACATATATATATATATATATATATATATATATATATATATATATATATATATATATATATATATATATATATATATATATATATATATATATATCGGTATGTGCTCGCGCGTTTCGCAATCCACAAACCGAATGCAGAGCCGCCTCCCCTCTCCTCCTCCCCTCTTCCTCCCTCGCCTCCTTTATCTCCATCAGCCACTCAACCTCCCCCCCCCCCGCACCCCCCCCCCCCCCATATCCATAACCTCATCTGTCAACTCGCATTTTCCGCTTGCTTCGGTTCCGAGGACGACCATTCATCACTATTCATTACTTTTTTTATCTCTTCCCTTTTTCTCTTCCCCTACTTCTCTCTTCCCCTCCCCCCCCCCCTCCTCTCATTTGCCCCCCCCCCCCCGTGCTATTTATCTCCCCTTAGGTCTGGCAGTCAAGGTCGTAAAGCCTTTCCCTTTATCCCTCTGCTTATCAGGTCATTTCCCCTCTCCTCCCTTTGGTCGAGGTCATTCGTCAGAGGGAAGGGGGTGGTAGGCCTACGTGTCTTAAGGGGGTTCGGGGAGGGGGAGAGGGGAGGGGGTCAATGCATGTCGTAGGCCTACGTGTCCCCCTAGGGTGTCTAACGTGTCTGTCGCCTACCCCGGGATGGGTCAGGGGTTGGTTAGGGTGTCTTAAGGAAGTTGGTGGGGGGTCTTAAGGGGGTTGGTGAAAGGGGGGGGTAGGCCTACGTGTCTTGAAGGGGAGAGGGGAAGGGAGGGGCAATGCATGTCGTCAGGAGGTTGGTGAAGGGGGGGTAGGCCTACGTGTCTGAGGAAGTTGTGAGGGAGAGGGGAGGGGAGGGGGTAGTGCATGTCTTAAGGAGGTTGGTAAGGTAAGGGAAGGGAAGGGGGCGGTAGGCCTATACAGGGTCTTAAGGAGGTTGGTGAGAGGGGAAAAAGGGGCAATTAGGGAGGTTTTTGAGGGGGAGGGGCAGGTGCATGTCTTAAGGGGGTTTGTGAGGGATGAGGTGGGAGGGGCAGATACACACCACAGAGTGTTGTTGGGAGTGTTGTACATACACGTCATAAGGGGGTATATGTAAGGGTGTTACAGATACCTATTATAAGGGGGTGAGGTAGAGGAGGGAGAGGATGAGACACACAGTAAGGGAAGAAGGCAGACACAGAACATAAGAAAGCATGAGAAAAGATACAAATTATGTGTCAGAGGAGTGGCAGACATACTTACAAAGGGGGGGAGGGGATAGACACATCATGAGGGGGGATAGGGGGGGGGGGGAAGGAGACAGACACGTGCAAAACCAATTACTTTTTTTGAAAGACACTTGACTGTCGAGAATCCGGTGTAATCATCTGACAAGTGCAGGAGATTTGAAATTCAGGATGAATTAAGTGACTGTTCAGAAGACATACGAAGCTAAGATGATCATGAGGTAATCAATTTACGAATGGCGGAGAATTGATAAGAAAACTTGATATGGTTCGAATCTTAAAGAAAGTTAAATAAAATTGGAAAGACGAGAAATCAATACACAAAATACACACCCAGTCCTTTTAAACCTCACAAAATTATTTTCTCCCAAAGAAAAAGAAAAAAAAAAAAAACAGTTAAATTCGATGTAAAAACAGAATAACTTCGTAACAGATATTTTTTTTTTACTTATAATCTTCGTACACTATCTTTCAACGGACACGAACTTTTACATCGCAAAGTTTCATTGCATTTAAAACATCTATACTAACTCACAAAGACAAGTTTTTCCCGCCGTCGTTAGGTATACGTCATGCCGTACAGATAGAAGCCTGTGCGTACGGCATTGTAATTAGCGTCCTTCTAGTTAGCGAAACTCCTTCTTATTTCCCATTACGAAATCGCTTTATTGTCCCCAAATCGGTTCTCAATCAATGCGAATTTTTGTTATTATTGGCGTGTATCTTCTCCTTCCTATTCATTCAGATCCAATTACGGAATCATTATTAATGTTATGTCAGTCTTAAACGATGCCGTGTTTTCTCCATTATACCGGAGCGCTGTAATGACAAAATAATCACGCTGGTTGAAGTCCTTATCTAAACATGTCATCAAAGAAATTTCAACCATTATTGAATTGTAGTCTTTTGTCTCACTTACTCTCTCTCTCTCTCTCTCTCTCTCTCTCTCTCTCTCTCTCTCTCTCTCTCTCTCTCTCTCTCTCTCTCTCTCTCTATCTATCTATCTATCTATCTATCTATCTCCCTCTCTCTCTCTCCCTCCCTTCCTCTCTCTCTCTCTCTCTCTCTCTCTCTCTCTCTCTCTCTCTCTCTCTCTCTCTCTCTCTCTCTCTCTCTCTCTCTCTCTCTCTCTCTCTGTCACTTTCCCTCTTTGTCTCTCTTTTTTTCTCCTGTTCCTGCACCCAGTCATTCTCCTTTACAGTAATGTTTACATATGCACGCATACACACACACACACACACACACAACGTGTATATGTATATATGTTTATGTATGCGTGTGTTATTGTGTTTATCTGCGCGCGCGCGCACGCGTGTGTGCGTGTGTGTGTGTGTGTGTGTGTGTTGTGTGTGTGTGCGCGTGTGTGTGTGTGTGTGTGTGTGTGTGCCGTGTTGCGTGTGCGTGCGTGTGTGTTGTGTGTGGGTGTATGGCGTGTGCGTGTGCGTGTGTGTGTGTGTGTGTGTGTGTGTGTGTGTGTGTGTGTGTGTGTGTGTGTGTGTGTGTGTGTGTGTGTGTGTGTGTGTGTGTGTGTGTGTGTGTGTTGTTGGGTGTGTGTGTATGCGTGTGCGTGTGCGTTGCGTGCGTGCGTGCGTGTGTGGTTGTGTGTTGTGTGTTGTGTGTGTGTGTGTGTGGTGTGTGTGTGATTAGAGTGACCGTCTTGCAAATCACTTGCAACGGTTCGAATCCCTTTCGGAGAGGTTATATATTCATATATGTATGTATGAATGTAGCTATCTCTCTCTATATATGTATATATATATATATATATATATATATATATATACTATATATATATATATATATATATATATATGTGTGTGTGTGTGTGTGTGTGTGTGTGTGTGTGTGTGTGTGTGTGTGTGTGTGTGTGTGTGTGTGTGTGTGTGTGTGTGTGTGTGTGTTGTGTGTATGTGTGTGTGTGTGTGTGTGTGTGTGTGTTTGCACTGTATGTCGGTTACGGCTATACTGGACCGAAAGCCCGTGGGCAATCGATCCAACTCATTCACGTCAGACTCACTCGTCTCGTGAGTACTGTGTGTTATAAAATCCACGAAACCAATAAGGTCGAAAATGCATTATAATGAGATGATAACCTCGCACTTTGTTATCCCAGTATTTTTTTAGCTGCATGACGAGGTTGCTCAGGATGTATTGTCTCTTTTGATTTTATAATTAAAGAAAATTAATATTATTTCATTACTTCATATTGCCACATTTAGAGGATCAGAAAGTGAATATTTTCAAAATCTGAACAAACTCAGGAAATTAAGATTTCTTTAGAACAAAAGAGAAGTGAAATATAAACATAAGATTGTTTATGAAATGCAAAGTATTCTTCTAATGCGCTTTCTATCTAATTTTCTATCTTTCCTCCTGTCTGTCTATCTATCTATCTGTCTGTCTGCCTGTCTATCTATCTATCTCTCTTTCGCTATCTCTCTATCTCTATCTATCTATCTCTATCTCTCTCTTTCTCTCGCTCCCCCTCCCTCCCTTTCTCTCCCAAACCTCTCTTTCTCTCCCCTCCTCTCCCTCCCTCTCTCCTTTCCTTTCACTCTCTCTCTCTCTCCCTCCCTCCTCCTCTCTCTCTCTCTCTCTCTCTCTCTCTCTCTCTCTCTCTCTCTCTCTCTCTCTCTCTCTCTCTCTCTCTCTCTCTCTCTCTCTCTCTCTCTTCTCCCCCCCTCCCTCCCCTCCCTCTCCCCTCCCTCCCCTCCCCTCCCTCCCCTCCCCCTCCCCTCCCCTCCCCTCCCTCCCCTCCCCCTCCCCTCCCCTCCCCTCCCCTCCCCTCCCCTCCCCTCCCCTCCCCTCCCCTCCCCCTCCCCCCCCCTCCTTTTTCTCCCTCCCTCCCCTCACTTTCTCCCATGTTATCGCCTTGTATCTTTACCTCCATCTTCATCGCCTTTCTCCATGCTTTGTTCACGGCTGTATCTCTCCTTGGCTCTCCTTGTCTCTCTCATCTCCTCCTCATTACCCCTTTCCTTTTCCTGTCGTTTTATCACCCTCATCCTTTACGACCCTTTTCTCCTGTTTCCTTCGTCTCCTCTTTAATGCCTTTTATTGCTTATTTTCTCTTATCTACCCTTTCGCTTTTATCTGCTTTGTTAATGTGTCGATTCCCTGCTTCAATTTTCTTTCTTTGTTCTTCTTCCTGTTGTTTATTATCATTATTATCTTTATTCTCATTCCCTTGCAGTTGTTATGATTATTGTTTTTTTTCTATTCCTGTTGTTGTTGTCATTATTAACTTTATGAACATTATTATTATCATTATCATCACAATTATTATTGTTCTTGTTATCATCAGCATTATTGTTTTTGATGTCATTATTACTATTGATAGTATTTTCATTATCTTTTTATTATTATCATTATGATTATGATCATAATCATTATTAATGTCATTTTTATTACCATTATTATTCTGGTTGTTGATATTATAATCATTTATGTGATAAGAATTACTAGTATCATTTTAGTACTGTTCTTATTTTTTCTAACATTGTTATCAAATATCATCATTATTTCTGTTATCATTATTATGATCCTTGTCCTCATTACCATGATCATTTTCATTACCATTAGGTTAGTAATAATACCAATACCATCATTACTACTATAAACATCATTATCACTGTTATTACAATTATTGTTATATATATATATATATATATATATATATATATATATATATATATATATATATATATATATTATATATATATATATATTATACATGTGTATGTGTGTGTGTCGTTCTAATACTTTCTCTCTTCTCTCTCCTCTCTCTCTCTCTCTCTCTCTCTCTTCCTCCTCCTCCTCTCTCTTCTACTCTCTATATATATATATAGTATATATATATAAAGTTATATATATATAATTATATATATGTGTGTGTGTGGGTGTGTGTGTGTGTGATATGCTGTGTGTGTGTGTGTGTGTGTGTTGAAATGACTTGTGGGTGCATGGTCGTGTGTGGTGTGTGTGTTTGGTTTATATATATATTTAAGTATTTATGTTTCAATTATAAGAGTTAGTGCAGCGAATAACGCAAGAAAACCCTATTAAAAATTTGGAGTCTCTCTCATCTCCCTTGCTTTTAGTTTATACTGATAATATTATATATTATTAATAAGAAGGACTACTTTAAATATATATAATTACCTTAACTATTGATACCTAATCCTATATAAACTACTTAACCTTATAATATACTATACTGCAACCTAAATATACCCACTTAATACCTAAATATATATATCATCATACTACGTATATTAAACCCTAATAATATATATACTTACCAATCTTATAATATAACCTCTCATAATTCCATACTACTCATCCAATGTAAGTAATTTGCAGTTGTATGTTGATATGTATATTGTATATGTCGTGTGTGTTGTATTCGCGTTTGATGTGTACGGATTCAACCATGGTGATATGAATGAATTCCCATGCACCTCGCACTCCCATGTCAAGTCGCTGATCGTGAGGAAATAACCTCTCTCACGGCACGCAGCCCCGCGCCCCTCCCCCCCTCTCCGAGCAGACATTTCCATCGGGGGCCGAGGAAGATTGACGGAGAGCCTGATAGTTCCAAAGTTCAGCATTCCGCGTCAGCCAGTCAGTTCTGTCCGAGTCCGGAGGCGGGGGGGCGGGGGCCGAACCCTGTTAAGCCGTATCGGTATATAGAGTGCTAATAACGATAAAGTTTATGTGAGGAAAACGTATGGAATATATGTGGGTGCTCTCTGATGGAGCTGCAAAGATAGGGTTTGTCTCTGTGAGAGATGTGAGGTGAGAAATGCATGCGTGCACTAATATCATATATATATTTTTCTTGCTGAAAGGGGGCGGTCGGGATGTTCTTCTGTTTTAATCGGGACATTCTTTCGAATTTGTTATTGGGCCCAAAATTCGCTAGGTTTTTGGGTGGAGACAAGAGTCTTGTATTGGGGAAAATCATCTTTTATTTGGGGCGAAACCATAACATAATAATATTTCTGTGTTTAGGGGAATTTTTTGTTGGGAGGGGGACATTCATTTATTTTGGGGGAAATCGTTTTATTTGGAGGAAATTCACTTTATTTTAGGCTTCGGAATATTCATTTATTTTTGGTGGACACTTCTGTCTTGTGAGAGAGGTATTTTGTTCTGCTGATGAATTATATAGCACTCGTAGTACCACTATATTGGGGAACATTTCCCTATGCGAAACTAGCTTGTTTATTCGAGATTCTGGGGTTGCTTGTTTTTAGATGCGTTGCGTTTTTTTCTGTTTTGTCTTATGTCTCTCTTGCATCTTTGTTCTCTGCCCCTCCCTATACTATCTATCTAACTATCTATCTATCTTTCTCTCTCTCTCTCCTCCCTCTCTCTCTGCATCGGATCTATCGAAACTAGCCATCTTATCTAGTCTATCAGACTATCCTATCTAAGCCTCTATCTTGTGCGTTGTATATATAAATGTGTGTGTCACTTGTGTGATGTATGTGTGTGTGTGTGTATGTGTGTGTGTGGTGCATGTGTATGTACATATAATTCATACTTAAAGCATGTATCTACAACAAACGATGAAAAAAATACCTTCAAAGCTCTCCCTCCTGCGCCTTCCAAAACCCCGTTTTTCTTTCCAACTTACTTCCCCTGCGGGTACTCTCTCTCTCATTCTAGTTTTTTTTTTTTTTTTTTTTCTTTTCTCCATCGGCCGCGAATCTTNGCGGAACAGAGAGGCAGAGCCAGAGAACGGACGGAGCCGCAGAAGCGACAACAGAGAGAACGGAAGAGAATGAGAGCGGGCAGGGAGAGGAGGAGAGGGAGAGAGAGCTAAGAGAGAGAACGAGAACGACAGGAGACGAAGATTAGAGAGAGAGAAGAGAGAAGAAGAGGAAGGAGAGAGGAAAGACGAGGAGAGAGAGAGAGAGAGAGAGAGAGAGAGATGAGAGGATGAGAGAGAGAGAGAGAGAGAGAGAGAGAGGCGGAAGTTGAAGGTGGGAGGAGAAGGGAGAGAGGGAAGTGGGAGGGCGGAAGCAGGCGAAGTAGATTGTGTGGAGGGGGTGGAGAGGTAGAGAGGGGAGAGAGAAAGAAGGAAGGTTGTGGATGGAGGAATTTCGAATGAAAGTAGGGTTGGGGGGGGGGGAGGGTTGGGGGTGGAAGAACTTGCAATAATAGCTTTGTCTGGGTGGGAGGGGGAGGGGGGTTAGTTGATAGGCGTCAATCAGACAATATTTAATAGAAAATTAAAAATACGAGAAATAAGCGTCAAATGAGAAAAAACACAAAAATATGACAAGATAATATGAAAATAGATAGAAAAATATGATTGATTTTAGTGGTTAATGTAATCCACAATTAATCATTAATAGCACCTATCATCATCATCATCACCATCCTTCTTATATTCATCACCGCTATAGTATTGTCAGTACGGCACATAACACCATGCACCATGAATTCACTAAGGTAACACCATACCATCATCAGTTTCAATTGCATCACTGCCATCATCACCATACATTTCCGCGGACATCACTATCACTTGACATCATCATCATCACAACCGTCCTCTTATTTGTCACAGCTGTTTTCGGTTTTATAAGACCATCATTAATGAGATAATGATCATTAGCACAATTTTTTCTCTATCCTCATTAAGACATCATGATCTCACATCTTCATTCTTATCATCACCATCATTATCATAGTCATCAATTTACTGTGTATCTGATTATCATCAACAATATAGTGTTATATAGTTTCACATCATCATTACCGTTACCATCAGAATATCCTTTTCATAATCCTCTTTCTCACCATCATCATCATCCTTATCACTATCATTATCATCATCATTATCATTATCGTTAACATCATCATCATCATCATCATTCATCATAATCATCACTATCATATCATCATCATCATCATCATCATCATCATCATCATCACCATATCATCATAATCATAATCATCATCACCATCATATCATCACTATCATCATTATCATCATTATTATCATCATCCTCAGAGCAGCATGTAATTGATAGCATCATATTATCATTATCATCATCATCAATATAACATCGTCATCACAATTTCCTACTTCTCATAATCATCATCATAATCATCATCAGTATATCATTATCATCCCCATTATATCATTATTCACCATCATCACCATCATCACCACTACCGTCCTCGCAAAATTTCATTATATTTTTCACCATATTTTCTTCTGTCTTTCAACCCCCCCCCCCCCCGCAGCCCAACCTCTTCGCCGCCCACACCCTCATCTCCCCGCCCACGTCACCATCGCTAGCATCACCTCCGGCAAACATCAACCCTTCTACATCAATCTTTTTCTCACATCACGCCCACGCGAGACAGTCTCGTCTAAGTCTCCCCCCGCCACATTCCTTCGTTCCTACTGGTACGCCCATGATACCCACCGCCCATAACCCCCCCCCCCTACCCACATCACCACCGCCCACATTCCCTTCTACATCAACCCCCACCAACCTCATCCCCACCCACATCACCCCCACCAACCTCGCCCCACAATCCCCCCAAACCACCACATCACCCTCCACATCTCCTACCCGGCCCACATTCCCCTCACCACTCATCCCCACACATCACCCCTCCAATCTCTCCGCCCATTCCCCGCCCACATTCCCTCACCAACAACACCCTCATTCCCTCATCACCTCTCTACATCTCTCCCGCCCACCATCACCCCCGCCCACCATCACCCCCGCCCACGTAGCCCATCCTCCGCCCTCGCCTGGAGTAAGCCTACCATACATAGAAGGATGAGAGACCTCTTTCCTTTGCCAAACAAATTTAAGGCTTTTGGGTCACCCTGTTCCCGTGTGTCTCTTTGTTTCGTTTTCTTGTTTCTGTTTTGTTTTTTTTTCTTTCTTTTTTAAATTGTTTTTCATATTTTTGGTTTTGGTTTTTGTTTCTCTCTCTCTCTCTCTTTTCTTTGTCTCTCTCTCTATCTCTCTCCTCTCTTCTTTCTTTCTTTCTCGTCTCTCTCTCTCTCTCTCTGATATTGTTTCTTGATGTTGTTGTGTTGTTGTGTATTAGATCGGTTATTTTTTCTCTATCTATCTTCTGGTCTTTTATTGTCTGTCTGTCTATCTGTCTATTTTTCTGTCTGTCTGTCTGTCTATTGTCTGTCTGTCTGTCTGTCTGTCTGCGTCTGCTGGTGTTGTTCACTGTCTCTCTGTCTGCCTACCTGTCTGTCTGTCTGGAAGAGGGAAAGCAGAGGAAGAGGAAGAAGAAGGAGGAAGAGGATAAGAGGAATGAAGAGGAGGAAGGAAAGAGGAGAGGAGGAGGAGGCAGGAGGAGGAGGAGGAAAGAGGAGGAGGAGAGAGGAGGAGAAGGAGGAAGCGAAGTAAGAGGAGGAAGGGAGGAAGGAGAAGAGGAGGAGGAGGAAGAGGAGGAGGAGGAGGAGGAGGAGAGGAGGAGGAGAAGAAGAAGAAGAAGAAATAGAAGAATAAGAAGAACAAGAAGAAGAAAGAAGAAAAGAAAAAGGAAAAGAAAGAAAATAGAGAAAGGAAAGAAGAAGAAAATAAAGAAAGAACAAAAATGAAGAGAAAGAATAAAAACAAATAGAAGAATATGTAGGAGAAGAAGAAGAAAAAGAAGACGAAAGGCCGACAGTAAAGAATCGAGCCGAAACGACCACCTCCCTATAAGGAGCTACAAACCGACTGTCTGTCTGTTTGTCTGTCTGACTGTCTGTTTGTCTGTCTGACTGTCTGTGTCTATCTGTCTGTCTGTTTGTCTGTCTGTCTGACTGTCTGTCTGTCTATCTGGTCTGTCTGTCTGTCTGTCTATCTGTTTGTCTATCTGTCTGTTGTCTGTCTGGTCTGTCTATCTGTCTTGTTTGTTTGTCTGTCCTGCTATCTGTGTGTCTGATTGTCTGTCTGTGTGTCTGTCTGTCTGTCTGAGTATGATCCTGTTTGTCTGTCTCTGTCTGTGTCTTGTCTGTTTCATAGCCTGCCGGTTATTTATGTCTGCCTGCATGTCTGTTTGTCTGTATATCTGTCTATCTGTCTGTCTGTGAGAAGGAGAAGGAGAAGGAAGAGGAGGAGGAAGAAAAAGAGGAGGAGGAGAAGGAGGAGGAGGAGGAGAGGAGGAGAAGGAGGAGGAATAAAGGGGAGGAGGAAAAAAAGGAGGAGGAGAGGAGGAAGAGGGGGAAGAGGAGGAAGAGGAGGAGGAGGAGGAGGAGGAGGAGGAGGAAGAGAGAGGAGGAGGAGAAGAGAAGAGGACAGAAGAACAAGAATAAGAAGGAAAACAAAAAGAAGGAAATAAAGAAGCAAAAAGAAATAAATGAAATAAAGAATAAGAAAAACATGGAGGAAGAAGAATAGAAAAAGAGAAAGAAGACGAAACACAGTAAAGAATTGAACCTTAGCGACCACCTCCCTATAAGGAGAAACGGAATAAAAAAAAACTGATTTGCTCCAATAAAACTGACCAACAAATCAGAGGCTTTTTACCTCCCCCCTTAAACCCCTTCTCCTTTAAATGACCGTCTTTCTCTTCTCTTCTTCCTCTTCCTCTTCTCCTTTTGCTTCTCTCTTCTCCTCTTCCTCTCCTCTTCTCTTCTCCTCTACTTTTCTCTCTTCCTCTCTTCCTCTTCTCTTTCTCCTCTTCCTCTTCTCTTCTCCTCTTCCCTCTTCTCTTCTCCTCTCCTTTCCTCTCCTTTTGCTTCTTTCTTCCTTAATCCTATACCCGGTACCCCCTCCCCCCCCCAACTCCCTCTCCTGTCATCACTCTCCCTTCCACCCCTCCAACCCCTTCCCCCTCACGCCGTTCTTTCCCCTCCCCCCTCCCCCCATCCTGCCCCCTTGTCCCCACTATTCCCTGTCTATCGCGGTCTTCTCCCATTCCGCCTTTTCCATCCTCATCCATTCATTTCCATCCATTCACTCCTTATTTCCTTTCCTCTCTCTTTTTTTTATTAATTTCCTCCTCCTCCTTTTCTCTTTTTCCACTCACCTCTCCCTCTCTCTCCCTCCCCTATCATCCCTCTTCCCCCTCTCTCTCTCTCTTTTCCATGAACCCCTCCACTTTCCCCCTCCCTCCCATCCGCTTTTTCCATTCCCTCCTTCCCTCTTTCCCCCTCCCCTCACACACCTCTGTTCCCTTCGCTCCCTATCCACGTCACCCCTCCCCCTTTTCCATTCCTTCCCTCCCCTAATCTACTCACGCCTTCCGTCTTTTTCTATTCAACCCCTCCCTCTTCTCCTTCCTACCCTCCCTCTTATCCATTTACCCCCTCCCCATTCCCCCTACCTCTCCCCTCCTTTTTATTCCTCCTCTCGCCTTATCCACACCACCCTCCCTCCCTTATCCATTCACCCCCCTTATCCATTCAACACCCCCCTCCCTCCCGCTATCCCTCTTCACTCTCTCTCTCTCTTTCCCATTAACCCCGTCCACTTTCCCCCTCCCTCCCATCCGCTTTTTCATTCCCTCCTTCCTCTTTCCCCCTCCCACTCATCACAACCTCTGTTCCCGTTCGCTCCCCTAAATCCACTCAACCCCTCCCCCTTTTCGCCATTCCTTCCCGTCCCTCTAATCTACTCACCCCTTCCGTCTTTTCTATTCACCCCTCCCTCTTCTCCATTCCTACCGCTCCCTCTTATCCACTTACCCCCTCCCCCATTCCCCTACCTCTCCCTGCTTTTTTATTCCCTCCTCCCCCTTATCCACCCACCACCTCCCCTCCCCCTTATCCCACTCACCCTCCCTTATCCATTCACGCCCCCCCCTTATCCACCCCTACCCTTCTTCCCTCCTCCTCGCCCCCCCTTTTTCAATTCCCTCCCTCCCTCTTACCGACTATCACTCCACCTCCTCACCTTATCCACTTCCCCCCTCCCTTCTCCCTTACCCCTCCCCTTAATCCCCTCCCGCACCCCCCATCCGCCCCGCCCAATCTCCGTTGCAACGTGTTTCCCCCTCCCCACCCTTGCCCACTCCTTATTATGCCATTTCCCGCCTTCCCTCTCCCCCTTATTCCCGATCCCACCCTCCCTCCCATCCTATTTCCCCTCCGCCCATACACGGCCGACTCATTAACACAACAGGCTTCCAATTACGTGCTAGGTTAACAGATCTTCCGAATACGGGCGTGTGGGCTGAGCTTTGACGTGTTTTTTTTTTTTTTTTTGGAGTGTCTGTGTTTTGTTTTTCGTGATCCAAGTGTCTGTGTTTGTTTTTTTTTCGTGATCACCTTTTTTTTTCCGTGATCTTTTTTTTTTTTTTTTTTTTTTTTTTTTTTTTTTCATCTTTTTTTTTTTTTTTTTTTTGGGGGTGTTTATTGTGTTCTTTATTTGTCGTTTTTTTGTTCTTTTTTTTTTCTTTTTTTTTTTTTCGGGTTTTTCTTTTCTTTTTTTTCGGTTGTTTGACGTGTGACCTAATTAGGACGGTTTCATTCCAGAGAATCTTTGTTTTATTATTTTTTTCCTGTTTTTTCTCTTTCTCTTTCTTTTGTCCTTTTAAACATATACATAGGCGCATGCATATAGCTCGTATATATACTAAACACAAACAAGCTACAGCACATATACAAACACAACGCACACACAGATCCACACACGTCATACACTCACAGCAACCATACGCACATAACTCCGCTCTCGCTCTCTCTCTCTCTCTCTGCATCATCTTCTCTCTCTCTCTCTCTCGTCCTCTCCCCCCTCTCTCGCTCCTCCCGTCCTCCTCTCCTCCCTCATCTCCCTCTCTCTCCTCTCTCTCGTCCATCTCTCTCTGCCTCTCTCTTCTCTCGTCTCCTCTCTCTCTCTCTTCTCTTTTTCTCTTCTCTCTTTCTCTCGCTCTCTCTCACTTCTTCTCTTTCTCTTTCTCTGTCTCTCCTTCTCTCTCTCTCCCTCTCTCCTGTCTCTCTCTCATCTTCTCACATAACACACACATAAACAGAAATAACGAACAACACGACACACGGAACACAAAACACAACAAATAAACAAACACAAAAAAACAAAAAATAAAAGAAAAACAACAACGAACAACACAACAAAACAAAACAGAAACAAAGAAAACAAACTAGAAACTATTTTTATTTTGTCGAAGGACGCTGCCCACGATCTTCCAACATGACACAATCTTAAATTGCATGTGGTGAAATGTTGAATAGTTCCCCGCGGCCATAAAAGTGGGATTTTAACATTGAAATGGGTTTAACAAAAAAAAGCACATTGAAAAGAAATTGGTAAAAAAAACGCCTGTTAATACTGGGTTGAGGTTTGTGTGTGGTGTTCGTACGTAATGTGTGGTGTACATAAGGCGCTTTGTAATGTACGTGCCTACGTGTGTAATCTAAACTTTTTTTTTTTATTTTTTATCTCTTTATATCATACTTGTTTCAGTTTATTTACTATAGTGTAACGTAGGCTTTGTATGTAACGTGCCTTACGTGTGTATCATTTTTTTTTTGTCTATTGATATTTTATCTATATTTTTTCAATGTATTTACCAACTTTAACCTATCAGTCGACTCAAATCAGTCTGTCAGTTCAGCTTTGTCTGTCGGAGTCTGTTTCTCTATTCTTCTCAGCTGTTGTCTGTCTATCAATATTTCTACTATCAAATCACTAACCTATTTATCTATCTATCCATCATTTTATCTATCTATCCAATACCAATTTATCTATCTTTCATCATACTTATTCTATCCATCTTTTCTATCCTATCTATCCATCCATACTATCTATCCTATCAATTCTAATCTCCCAGTCGGGTTCTTTCTGTTCCATGCATTTCTATGTCTGTCTATCTATCCCATCAATTTCCATCTAATCCATCATACTATCCTAATCTATCCATCATTCCCTAAATTCTATCTATCCCATCTATCCAGTCATCTAGTCTGTCTAATCATCGCATCTAAATCTAATCCATCATTCTATCCATCTAATCTTCTACCATCATTCTAATCGATCGTATCTACATCCATACCTTCCTATCTTATTTTTATATCTCTATTTCATGAACCGCATCTATCTGTCTATCCCAAGTATATATACGTGTCTTTTTTATGGCGTAGGATATGAGGGGTTCATTTAACACACGTGGGCCATGTTATGTGGGCGGGCTGGGCGTATGATGGGCGTTGTACGCACAGCAAGGTTAAGGGCAAGAGGTAGCGGGGGCGGGGGTTTGGGGCGTGGGCTGGTATGGTGCTGGGCGTGGTATCAATATTGATAAAAGAATTCCCGTCGTTAATTCACGCCGTTATAAATAAAAACATTATCGTTTTTTTTTTTATTATTTTTATTTATGATTTATTGTTTGAAAAATAGGGCAAATTAAAGAGAAGAGAGAGAGAGAGAGAAGAGAGGGAGAGGGAGAGGCGTGAGGGAGAGGGAAGAGGGTGAGGGAGTGGGGAGGGAGAGGGAGAGGGAGAAGGGTGAGGG
>NW_020871526.1:12500-14952 GCF_003789085.1 Penaeus vannamei | reverse complement strand
GTTGAGGGAAGGGGAGGGCGAAGGTGAGGAAGAAGAAGAGGAGGGGAAGGGGGAGGTGAGGGTGAAGGAAAGGGAGAAGTAAAGGAAGGGAAGGGGGAAGGTGAGTAAGGGGAAGGTGAAAAAGGGAAAGGGGAAGGGGGAAAAGTTGAGGGGAAAGGCTAAGCAAAGAAAGAGAAGAAAGGCAAAGGAATGGAGGGGGAAAGGAAAGAAAGGAGATAGGGAAAAGTGAAAAAGAAAGGCTAGAAGAAAAGGAATAATGAGAAAAAAGACGCATAGAGAGAAAGGAAAATAGATAAGATTAGATAGAAATAGATATAGACCAGAATAGATGGGAGAGAAGAGACAGACAGACAGGGTAAATAATAGATGGATGGAATAGAGAGAGAGAGAGTGACAGAAGAGACAGAAGAAAGAAAAGAGAGAGAGAGAAGAGAGAGAGAGAGAAGACTTTGACGAGATAGAAGGGACAGACAAGCAGACAGACAGACAGAGAAAAACAGAAAGAAGAAAAGGCTAAAGGAAAGAGAAAAGAAGAAAGGCAAAGAAAGGGAGAGAAAAGAGAAGAGGGAAGAGGAGAGAAGAAGGAAAGAGGGAGTTACGTAGCCAAGTCTCAAGCCCCTAAGTTCTGGCCAAAGAATTCCGGGCAGATTCCATTTAAGCTTCGAATGACATATTGAATGCTCGCGAATTGTTAGAGAATCAAACCGAATAAGAAAGAGAGGGAAAGGAGAAAGAAAAAGCGAAGAAACTAGAAGACCGAAGAAGAATTAGAAGAAAGGAAAAAGAACGAAAAAGAAATAGAAGAATGAGGAAGAATTAGAAGAAGAAAACGAAGAAAATATGAAGAGAAGAAGAATTATTATGAAGGAAAAAGACAATAAATAGAAAGAACGAAGAAGAATTAGAACAAGAAGACGTAGAAATAGAAGATGAAGAAGAATTATATGAAGGAAAAAGACGATGAATTAAGAAGACGTAAAAAGGGAAGAAACAAAATAGAAACGAAGAAGAATTAAAACAAAATGACAAAAAATGAAAAGACGTAGAAAAGGGAAGAAGAAGAAATAAAGGACGTAGAAAAGAGAAAAAGAAGAAAATAGACACGTAGAAAAAGGAGACGAAGGAAATAGAAAGACAAAGAAAGAATTAGAAGAAAGAAAGACGAAAGAAAGGAAAGACGTAGAGAAAGGAAGACGAAGAAATAGAAGACGAAGAAGAATTAGAAGAAGGAAAAAGACGAAGAAATAGAAGACGGAGAAAAGGAAAGAAAAAAGAAATTGAAAGACGAAGAAGAATTATTAGACGAGGACAAAAGGGGAAGATGAACGATAAACGATGGCGAAATGCATATGAAGAATAAAGAATGAAATTATAGTAAGAATAATGATTAAAATAAGAATGAGGAAAAATAAAAGAAGGGAATCAAAATAAGCATAATAAAATAATAATAAAGATAATAAATAATAATGATAATAATGAATAATGGATAATAGATAATAATAATAAAATAATAATAATAATAATAGTAAGGATAAGACAGAATCAATAAGAATCAAAATAAGCATAAGGACAAGGATAAAAGCAAAAACAAGAATAAGTATAGGAATAGAAAAAAGAAAGATTAAGATAAGCTATCCAAATAAGAATAAAGAATTGAGATTAAGATTAGGAATAAGACAAAAAAAATAAATAAAAAGAATAACATTATAAATAAAACACAAGGATAAAAAATTTCAATAAGAATAAGATTAAGTCTAAGAACAAGAAAAAACGTAATTAAGAAACAAAATCAAGAAAATAAGAATAAGAACAAGAAAATAATAAGAACAATGATAAGAACAAGATTAAGAACAAGAGTAAGATAACAGAAACAAAAACGAAAAGAATAAGAAAAAAATCTATAGAACAAGACATAAAAAATAATTACAAGAACAAGATTATAATTAAGAACAAAAAAACAAAAACCAGAACAAGAATAAGATTAAGAACAAGAACAATAATAAAGAATAATGTGAAGGAGAAAAAGAGAACACAGAAATAAGAACAGGAAAAAACAAAAATAAGATTAAAAAAGAACAAAAAACAAGACTAAAACTAAGAAAAGAGACAAGAACTAAGAACAAAGACTAAGAAAAAGAAACAAGAACAAGAACAAGAAGCCAAAGTCCCCAAGACCGTCCGGCGGCCGCAATAAAGAGGCCTCTTAATAGCGAATCACCTGAGAAGAGCAAACACACAATGAGGAAAATCGTCTGATGCAAATAGCGAAAGTTGGAGAGTGACGCTTGAAGGGGGGGGGGGGGGGAGGAGAAGGGGGTGAGGAGAGGAGAGGGGGGGGGGGGATGAGGAGAAGAGGGTGAGGAGAGGAGAGAGGAGGGGGGTAAAAGGGGAGGGGGTGAGGGAAAGAAGAGAGGAGGGAGGGGGGGGGGGAGGGGGTAAAGAGGAAGGGGTG
>NW_020871525.1:522082-547082 GCF_003789085.1 Penaeus vannamei | reverse complement strand
AGGAACTGAACTTAGATTCAAAAGCTTTCCCTCTTCTGTTAGATACAGTGCACTTCGTCTGAAAAGATTTTAACATAATATCACCTCTGAGAACACCCACTGGCATTTTTATTTTATTATTATTATTTTTTTATGTCAGTATTACGTGGCACCATACGCCCCATCGATATAAAATGAATAAATCATCAAACATTCAACGTTACTGCTGAAAACGTTTGACTGGGTTCGCGTCATAATCTGAAGATCGCCTCTTGTCACGTACCTGCAGAGGCGTTGCAGTTCGTGGGGAAGACAGCCTCCTTGTCAGAAGACGAGAACGTTTGCTCCGAAAAACGACCTGTAGCACGACCTCCCTGACCAAACGCGATGTAAGAGTAAAGAGACGCTGTTTGGAAATAAAGTCTGCACTGAAAGGGAACCAAAGGAGGCTTGAGAGTAGCGTGAAGGGTCAGACATACAACAGGATCCTCGATTAAGGATGATCAACGCACTTTTAGTCGCCGCTCCTATATGCTGTATTGAAAATATTCCTACAAGTGATAAAGAAATCTGGATTACTATCTGATGAGATATATACAGAGGCAGTACGAGATAGGCAGTGAAGATGACTTTTGATGGGCAATTAATCTTGTTTTGTACTATTGTATCTGAAGGTATATATACAGTATGGGTTCACTAGAAATCATCTGGTTCCTTAAACGAAAGATAACACAGTTTATGTTTTTCTTTCGTCTCTTGCCTCCTCCTATTACCTAACCAGCACCCAGAATAATGACAACTAGTGGTGGTGAGGAGACAACGAAGGCAAATTACAGTGACAATTGGGATATAAAGCAAAGTGTGTCCGGGTCGATGACAAACTCTCCACAACAAACCGTTCTCGTCGGTAACACTCTCCCACGTAAGGTCATAACGTTGCGTATTCCGGGGCACTTGAAGCCCTCGGAAAATTATGCAGGAAAGAGAGAATATAGCGTGCGTGTGTGTGCGTGCGTCTGTGTGTGTGTGTGTGTGTGTGTGTGTGTGTGTGCGTCTGTGTGTGTGTGTGTGTGTGTGTGTGTCTATTGTCCTACTCGTGATTGCCATGATTATGATTCGGTTTATATCCTTATCCTTACCATCACGAACTACCAATCCACATCTTTATTTCCTTCCGATATCAATCCATTAAAAAACAACCGAAGCCATCCCCCCCCCCCCCTCCCCCCCCTCCCCCGTCCCCACAGCCTCAACTTCCCTTCACCTTATCAGTCAATGATCCCCGGGTAAACTCTGTAGCCTATTTTCCCTATCACCATTTTCCCTTATCACTATCCTGCGCTATCGCCATTATCTGCAAATTCATTATCTCCGCTGTACTCTATAATCCTTCGTCTCGACTTAACGCTGATCGGTCTTTGGCTTCTTCCTTTCAGCCTCACTTTCAGGCGGAGGAAATTCTTGATTAATTGATCATGTTCATTGCTTATCACCATCATTATTATTATTATTATTATTATTATTATTATTATTATTATTATTATTATTATTATTATTATTATTATTATATTATATTATATTATATTATTATTATTATCATTATTATTGTTATTATTATCATTATTATTATCATCATTATTACTACTACTTTATTATCATTATTACCATTACCTTTATCATTACTATTATCATCATGTTAGTAAACATCGGCCTTTCTCCCTAACACCACACGCACAACTACTCTTCAGTCATCACCATCAGCAGCTTACTCAGTCACCGACATCACCACACTATATATTTAAACTGAGTCATCACCATGTCGCTATTGTCATTACATTTGGTCATCATCTTCGTCTTTACATTCAGCCGGCATCATTATACTCAGCAATCATGTTAAACATCATTATAGTCATCACTTTCATCATTATACTCAATCATAATCATCATTATAGTCAGTCATCACAACCATCATCGTCATTTGCGGTCACCACGATCATTTTGCTCACTCATCACAGTCGTCACCATATCCTATCATCATCACCAGCACTATACTCAGTCAATATCCCTATCATCATACTGCTTCACCATCATAGTCACCACAGCCATCAATATACTCACTCCTCACCATCACCACCACAGCCAGCCCTTATCACCATTGCCATAGTCAGTCATCACCATTAGCTTTACACTCAGTCATCACCACCGTCATTCTACTTCCTCATGCTCATTCACCACCCTCAGCGTCATGCTCCGTCACCACCACTATCACATGAATCACCATCAGTATCAAATCATTGATCATCGCCATACCCAGTCATCACCATCCTTTCTCTATCAGGCCCTTATTTACCGTCTCCTTCCTACTCATCACCTCCTCATACTCATCACCATCATCTCCTTTCTACTCATCACGTCCCTCATACTCATCACCTCCTCATCCTCATCACCTCCTCATCCTCATCACCTCACTCATACTCATCACCATCATCTCCTTCCTACTCATCACCTCATCCTCATCCCTCATCACTCATCACCCTCATCCTCATCACATTCTTCATCACCACCATCACCTCCCTCATCCTCATCACCTCCTCATCCTCATCACCTCCTCATAATCATCACCTTCTTCAGCACCCCCACCACCTTCCTACTCATCACCTCCTCATCCTCATCACCTCCTCATCCTCATCCTCATCACCTTCATCACCCCCACCACCTTCCTACTCAAAACCCTCATCCTCATCACCTCCTCATCCTCATCACCTCCTCATCTCATTCACCTCCTCATACTCCTCATACTCATCACCCCCACCACCTTCCTACTCATCACTCCTCATCCTCATCACCATCACTCCTCATCCTCATCACCCCCACCACCTTCCTACTCATCACCTCCTCATCCTCCTCACCACGGCCGCCGAAGCGAGAGTGCGTGTGAGGGGCGGTCGTGGCGAGTTCATTGACCTCATCTGGGCATCGGGCGCGCACGGTCCTGGCGGGCGCTGTTCACACTCATTTGTGATCTGATGAATGTATCGATTTTTTTTTTTTTTTATTATCACTATTATCTTTTGATTGTCATTGTTGTTGTTATTATTGTTATTATTGTTGTTATTGTTATTATTATTATTAATTATTATTATTATATTATTATATTATTATTATTAATTATTATATTTTATTATATTATTATATTATTATTATTTATATTATATTATTATTATTTATTATTATTATATTATTATTATTAATTATTATTATTATTATTACTATTATCATTATTATTATCATTACTATTATTAATTATCATACTGCTACTACTACTATTATTATCATAATTATTGTTACTATTAATACAAGTTCTATTATTATCATCACTTGTTGTCATCACTGTTATTAATATCATTACTTTCATTGTTATTATTATTATCAGTATAACTATTGTCATTATCATTATTATTATTACCATCATTGACATTATTATTATTATTATCATCGTCGTTACTATCATTATCATTATTGGCGTTATTACTATGATCCCACTATCATTTTGTTATCATCATCATAATCATTATTGGTATTATCATGATTGTACCATTACTATCATTACTATCCTAATCAAGTAGAAGAGGCGACGAAGAAGAGCACGAGGACACGAAGAAGAGAGCACGGCGAGGACAGAAGAGAGCACGAGAGAAGGAGAGCACGGCGAGGACAGAAGAAGAGCACGGCGAGGACAGAAGAAGAGCACGGCGAGGACAGAAGAAGAGCACGGCGAGGACAGAAGAGGAGCACGGCGAGGAGAGAAGGAGAGCACGGCGAGGGCAGAAGGAGAGCACGGCGAGGAGAGAAGGAGAGCACGGCGAGGACAGAAGAAGAGCACGGCGAGGACAGAAGAAGAGCACGGCGAGGACAGCAGGAGAGCACGGCGAGAGGACAGCAGCACGGCGAGGACAGACACGGCGAGGACAGAAGACGCACGGCGAGGACAGAAGAAGAGCAAGGCGAGCACAGAAGAGGAGCACGAGGACAGAAGGAAGCAAGGCGAGGACAGAAGAGAGCCGGCGAGGACGAAGAAGAGCACGGCGAGGACAGAAGAAGAGCACGGCGAGGACAGAAGAAGAGCACGGCGAGGACAGAAGAAGAGCACGGCGAGGACAGAAGAAGAGCAAGGACAGCAGCAGGCCGAGAAGAGCAAGGCGAGCACAGAAGAGGAGCACGGCGAGGACAGAAGAAGATCAAGGCGAGGACAGAAGAAGAGCACGGCGAGGACAGAAGAAGAGCAGACAGGACAGGCGAGGACAGAAGAAGAGCACGGCGAGGACAGAAGAAGAGCACGGCGAGGACAGAAGGAGAGCACGGCGAGGACAGAAGCGCACGGCGAGGACAGAAGAAGAGCACGAGCGAAGCAGAGAGACAGAAGAAGAGCACGGCGAGGACAGAAGAAGAGCACGACAGAAGAAGAGCAGGACAGACAGAAGAGCACGGCGAGGACAGAAGAAGAGCACGGCGAGGACAGACACGGCGAGGACAAAAGAAGAGCACGGCGGAGGACAGAAGAAGAGCACGGCGAGGACAGAAGGAGAGCACGGCGAGGAGAAGAGCACGGCGAAGGACAGAAGAAGAGCACGGCGAGGACAGAAGGGAGAGCACGGCGAGGACAGAAGAAGCACGGCGAGGACAGAAGAAGAGCACGGCGAAGAAGAAGAACGAGCACGGCGAGGACAGAAGAGCACGGCGAGGGACAAGAGAAGCACGGCACAGAGGACAGAAGAAGAGCACGGCGAGGACAGAGAAGGAGCACGGCGAGGACAGAAGGAGAGCACGGCGAGACAGAAGAGAGCACGGCGAGGACAGAAGAAGAGCACGGCGAGGACAGAGCACGGAGGACAGAAGAGAGCACGGCGAGGACAGAAGGAGAGCACGGCGGAGGACAGAGAAGGCACGGCGAGGACAGAAGGAGAGCACGGCGAGGACAGAAGGAAGAGCACGGCGAGGACAGAAGAAGAGCACGGCGAGGACAGAAGAAGAGCACGGCGAGGACAGAAGAAGAGCACGGCGAGGACAGAAGGAGAGCACGGCGAGGACAGAAGGAGAGCACGGCGAGGACAGAAGGAGAGCACGGCGAGGACAGAAGGAAGCACGGCAGGACAGAAGAAGAGCACCGGCGAGGACAGAAGAGAGCACGGCGAGGACAGAAGAGGAGCACGGCGAGGGACAGAAGAGAGCACGGCGAGGACAGAGGAGGAGCACGGCGAGGACAGAAGGAGAGCACGGCGAGGACAGAAGGAGAGCACGGGCGAGGACAGAAGAAGAGCACGGCGAGGCAGAAGAAGAGCACGGCGAGGACAGAAGGATAGAGAGGGCAGGACAGAGCACGGCGGAGGACAGAAGGAGAGCACGGCGAGGACAGAAGGAGAGCACGGCGAGGACAGAAAGAGCACGGCGAGGACAGCAAGAAGCAGGCGACAGGCACGCGAGGACAGAAGAAGAGCACGGCGAGGACAGAAGAAGAGCACGGCGAGGACAGAAGAGGAGCACTGCGAGGACAGAAGAGGAGCACGGCGAGGGCAGAAGAAGAGCACGGCGAGGACAGAAGAAGAGCACTGCGAGGACAGAAGAGGAGCACTGCGGAGGACAGAAGAGGAGCACGGCGAGGCAGAAGAAGAGCACGGCGGGACAGAAGAGGAGCAGAGGAAGCACGGCGAGGACAGCAAGGCAGAAGAAGCACGGCGAGGACAGAAAGGAGCACTGCGAGGACAGAAGAGGAGCACGGCGAGGGCAGGAAGAAGAGCAGCACGGCGAGGACAAAGAGGAGCACTGCGAGGACAGAAGAGGAGAGCACGGCGAAGGAGCAAAGAAAGCAGGGAGAAGAGCACGGCGAGGACAGAAGAGGAGCACGGCGAGGGCAGAAGAAGAGCACGGCGAGGACAGAAGAGGAGCACTGCGAGGACAGAAGAGGAGCACGGCGAGGGCAGAAGAAGAAGGCACGGCGAGACGAAGAGGAGCACTGCGAGGACAGAAGAGAGAGCACGGCGAGACAGAAGGAGAGCACGGAGAAGAAGAAGCACGGCGAGGACAGAAGAGGAGCACGGCGAGGACAGAGAAGAGCACGGCGAAGAACAGAAGAGGAAGGCACTGCGAGGACAGAAGGGAGCAGAAGCACGGCGAGGGCAAGAAGGAGCAGGCGAAGGACAGAAGAGCGGACACGGCGAGGACAGAAGGGAGCACGCGAGGGCACAAGAAGGCAGAGGGACAGAAGAGGTAAGCAGCGAGGACAGAAGAGGAGCACGGCGAGGCAGAAGAAGAGCACGACGGAGGACAGAAGAAGGAGCGCGAGGACAGAAGAGGAGCACTGCGAGGACAGGAGAGCACGGCGAGGACAGAAGGGCACAGGCCTGAGGACACACGCGAGGACAGAAGGAGAGCACACAGAAGAGAGCACGGCGAGGACAGAAGGAAGAGCACGGCGAGGACAGAAGAGAGAGGACAGAAGAAGAGCGGCGAGGACAAAGAAAGAGCACGGGAGGGACAGAAGGAGAGCACGGCTTGAGGGACGAGGAAGAGCCACCGGCGAGGACAGAGGTAGAGCACGGCGAGGACAGAAGGACGAAGCACGGCGAGGGACAGGAGAAGAGCACGGCGCAGGACAAGAAGAGCACGGCGCCGAGGACAGAGGAAAGAGCACGGCGAGGACAGAAGAGCACGAAATGAAGAGCACGGCGAGGACAGAAGAAGAGCACGTCGAGGTACAGAAGAAGAGCACGGCGAGTTGACAGAAGAACAGCACGGCGAGGACGGGAGAACGAAGTACGGCTCCGAGGTACAGAAGAAGGAGTAAGGCGAAAGGACAGAGGAAGAGCACGGCGAGGACCAGACGTAAGAGCAACGGCGAGGAAGAGAAGAAGGTCACGTCGAGGACAGAGAGAGCACGGCTGAGGACAGCTAAATCGAACAGCACGGCGCGGAGGACAGGAGAAGAGTACTGCGAGGACAGAAAGAAGGGCACGGCGAGGGACAAAAAGAATGAGCCCACGCTCGAGTACAGCAGGACGAGCACGGCGAGGACAAGGCAAGAAGAGCACGGCGATAGGACAGAAAGAACAGCAACGGCCTCGAGGACAGGAAGAACCGAAGTACGGCTGAGGACAGGAAGACGAGTACGAGCGAGCGGAAAGAAGAGCACGGCCGAGGACGGAAGAAGGGCACGGCGAGGACAGAGGAAAGAGCAACGCGAGGCAGAAGGAGAGCACGGCGAGGACAGAAGACAGAGCACTGGGCGAGGACTGAAGAAGAGCACGGCCTCGAGGACAGATAGAGAGCACGGCCGTCAGAGGGCAGAGAAGAGCACGGCGAGGACAGAAAGAGGAGCACTGTCCCGAGGGACAGAAGAGGAGGCACGGCGAGGGCAGAAGAGGAGCACGGCGAGGCAAGAAGAAGAAGCACGCCGAGGACAGAAGAGGTAGCACTGTTGAGGACAGAAGAGGAGCACTTTGCGAGAACAGAAGAGGAGCACGGCGAGGACACGAAGAGGAGCATTTGCCGTGTGAGGACAAGAAGAGGAGCACTGCGAGGACACGAAGAGGAGCACGCCGCGCAGATAGGAGAAGAGGAGCACTCGGGCCCTGAGGACAGAAGAGGAGCCACGGCTGAGGGCAGAACGAGGGACGCACGTGCCGAGGACAGAATAGAGTGAGCCACTGTCGAGGAATACAGAAGAGGAGCACTGCGAGGACAGAAGACGGTAAGCACATTCTCGGCGAGGCAGAAGAACAGGGCACCGACTGAGGACAGAAGTGAGAGCACGGCGAGGACAGAAGGAGAGTGCACGGCGAGGACAGAAGAAGAGCACGGCGGGACAGAGAAGAGCACGGCTCGAGGACAGAAGAGAGCACTGCCGAGGACAGAAGGACAGAGCACGGCGAGGACAGGAAGAAGAGCACGGCGAGGACAGAGGAAGAGCACGGCGACGATACGCAAGAGGAGGCACGGGATGAGGAACAGAAGAACAGCACGGCTGAGGACAGAAAGTGAGAGCACGGCGAGGACAGAAGAAGAGCACAGGGCAGAGGACAGAAGAACAAGCCATGGGCGAGGACAGAAGGGAGAGCACGGCGAGGACAGAAGAAAGAGCACGCGAGGACAGAAGAACAGCACGGCGAGACAGAAGAGAGCAAGGCGGAGGACAAGAAGAGCAAGGCGAGGACAGAAGAAGAGCACGGCGAGAAACAGAAGGAGAGCAACGGCGAGGACAGAAGAAGAGCACGGCGAGGACAGAAGAACAGCACGGGCGAGGACAGAAGGAGCAGCACGGCGAGGACAGAGGAAGAGTACGGCGAGGACAGAAGGATAGCACGCGAGGACGAAGGAACACGGCGGAGGACTGAAGAAGAGCAAACGCGAGGACAGAAGAAGAGCACGGCGAGGACAGAAGAAGAGCACGTCGAGGACAGAAAAAGAGCACGTCGAGGACAGAAGAAGAGCACGGCGAGGCAGAAGAAGAGCACGGCGAGACAGAAAAGAGCACGGCGAGCGACAGAAGAACAGCACGGCCAGAGGACAGAAGAAGAGCAAGGCGAGGACAGAAGAAGAGCAAGGCGAGGACCGAAGAAGAGCACGGCTGAGGACAGAAGGATGAGCACGGCGTAGGACAGAAGAAGAGCCACGCAGGAGGACAGTAAGAACAAAGCACGGCTGAGGCAGAAGGAGAGCACGGCCGAGGACAGAGGAATGAGACGGCGGGTAGGACCACGTAACGGCAGAGCACGGCCTGAGGCACAAGAAAGGAAGAAGCACGGCATGAGGACAGAAGAAGACGCACGGCGAGGACTGAAGAAGACCAACGGCCGATGGACAGAACAGAAGAAGCCTGGCCGTGAGGACAGATGAAGAGCATCGTCGAGGACCTGAAGTAAAAGACGCAAGTGCGAGGACAGTAAGAAGGAGCACGGCGAGGACTGAAGAAGAGAACGGGCCCTCTCTGAGGACAGAAGAAGAGCACGGCTCCATAGCTTCTCTCTGACGTGGCAGAAGTAACGAGCACGGCGAGCGACAGAAAGAATGAGCACGGCTTGAGGGACGAAGGAGAGCTACTGGCGGCTAGGACTGAAGAAGAGACGCGGCCCTCTCCGAGGCCATGGAAGACTGAAACGGCGAAGGACTGAAGAACGAGCGCTGGCGAGGACAAGACAGAAGAGAACGGCGAGGGAACAGAAGGCAGAGCACGGCTTCGAGGACAGAAGAATGTAGACGGCCTCGAGGACAGAAGAGGGAGCACGGCACAGGAGAGAATGAAGGCTACGGCGAGTTACTGAAGAGAGAAACGGCGTACCGGACAGAAAGGAGAGCACGGCCGAGGACGAACGAAGAGCACTCGGCCTGAGGACAGAACGGGTAGAGCACGGCTCGAGTGGACCAAGAAGGAGCATGGCACTCGGCGACGGACAGAAGAACGGCCGGCCCCGAGGGCGACAGAAAAATAAGAGGAGCACGGTCCCTGAGCGACAGAAGAAGAGCACGCGCGGCGAGGACAGCAAAGAAGAGACCGCGCGTTTCTTAGGCCGGACTTGACGCGAGACGGCGAGGACAGAAGAAACGAGAACGGCCCCAGAGCGAAACAGAAGGTGAGAAGACGGCAAGCGCAGGAAGGAACTGGAAGGAGAGCACGGCACTGAGGACAGAAAAGGAGAGCACGTGCTCGAAGGACATAAGGAAGAGCACGGCGAGGACAGAAGAAGAGCACGGCGGAGGGACAGAAGAGAGCACGGCGAAGGACAAAGAGGGGAGAGCACGGCACTCAGAGGGAAGGAATGTACGAGCACGGCTCAGCGGCAGCAGGAAAAGGCGCAGTACCCAAGGCGGCGAAACCGACGGAGGCCGTGAAGGGAGGAACCGCCGGCGCGAAACGACAGGCAGTTCGAGTCGACGGCCAAGCAGATCGTCCCGCATCGGGCTGTGAGCAGGAGATCGACCCGGGCAGCAGGAGGAGAAAGTAGAGAGCGATAGACACGGGGCTTGAAAATTTGCCGGGACAGAAGGAAGTCCCGATACCGGTACTTTTCCGACGATGAGTGGCGGGACAACCGGACCGGATGAGCCCCATATCGCAAAAGACGAGGACGCTGAGACGGAGGCTGTGCACCGGGGTTCGGAGGAGCGTCCGGGAGCCATGGTCGTTTCGGCGGCTCATCCGGATAAGCCGCTCGAAGTGTGTTTGGTGCACCGTCGTCATGGAACACCGTGGTCGGGAACTAGAAATGGAAGACAGTAACGTGGGAGAGAATTTAGAAGAACTTATAATGAAACAACTTGATTATCAAGATTAAATAATGGGGCAATGTTGAGTTACATGAACCTTTACTAAGAGTTAATGGAAGTAGGTAGGTTAGTTTGTGTTTAATTAATTTATCGTGTTTTCAAATACTTGCTCTCGTCATGATTATTACTTTAATTTCCTTGGTTCACATATTCACTTGGATATACAACTTAATTTGTGTTTGTTATAATTAATGTTTCTTTTGTGATCACTATTCTGTTTGTGTAATATCTAAACCATTTATCAACTTTGAGATATGAAGTAATCAATTCTTTTTATAATGGCCACTATTTTATTTTACAACGCTTGATTCATTAAGAGATAACGGTTATGAATATTGTTAACTTTACTTTCCTCAAGTTTCATGACTGATAATTATTTAACGGTGAATTAGAACTTTCTAGTTTGTCTGTAAAGAACACAAAGGATGCCTCATCTGTTTATTTTTCACATAATCTTTGATATTGTAATTTCATTATATTACATTGGTAATCAGTAATTAGTAAATTTTTTGCCTTTTCTCGTCACAAAGACTAAACTCAACCCTTGAATTAAACCAATTAATAGTATGACGTTGTCACTTTGAAAATCACTGATTAATTATGTAAAACGCTACAATTAATGAGAAAAAATAAACGCTGATTAATTTAACAAAGTTGTGATGCTGAAGACTATTCAATATGTTGTGGAGTAGAGGGAACAGCATTATTATCGTTAATACTATTGTCATCATGGTTATCATTACAGTCATTATTGTTGTTGTTATAAGTATTATTATTTTTATCATGGTTAACATTATCATCATTACCATTATCATTATCATCATTATTATTATTATATTTGATTATTATTATTATTATTATTTATTATTATCTCTTATTATTATTATTATTATTATTATTTTTTATCATTATTGGTATTATTGTCATTTTCATCGTTATTTTCATTACTATTAATCATCATTGTTATTATTGTTAATGTTATCATTACTATTGTTATCACTATTATCATCATCATGATTATTATTACCATCATTAATGTTGTTATTAGTATTAGTATTTCTATCATGATTGACATCATCACCATTATTATCATTGTTATTATTGTTATTGTTATCAACTTACTGTTATTATGATCATTATCAAAATCATTATAATTGTCATTTTTATCAGCATTTTCATTATCATAATTGTTACTGATACTACTATCATCATCATCATTGTGAGCATCATTATAAACATCACTATTTCTACCAGCAGTAGTGTCATTATTATCCTTATTTTTACTCACATCGTGTTTACTACTATCATCATTACTATAAGCTTACCACTAGTATATTGTTGGTATTTATTACTATTGTTTTTGTTCCTATTATTATTATTGATGCTATAACTATCTTTTTATCATCAATGTCAACATCATGATTGTTTCCATTATTTTTAGAATCATCATCATCAGTATCATTATCATCATCATTATTACTATTATCATTTCCATTATTATCTGTTCATCATTCATGTATCATGTAATATTTCATTATTACTATTATCATTTCTATTGTAATTGTTGCTGTTGATGTTATCATTATTATCATTAATATCGTTATCATCATTATCATACTATTAACATTTTCATTATCATTATCATTATTATCATTGTTATTATTCATTTATATTATTATCATCATTATTATCATTACCATCATTACTGTTATTATCATTATCACTACTTTTGCTGTCATTATTATCATTATTGTAATTATCATTATCATGTTATTATTATCAGCATCCATTATAATGACTATCATTATTGCCATTATCATCGTCATCATCTTCCTCTTCATTATCAACATTTTCATTATCATTATTGTTAAAAATGTATGAATGAGAATAAATATTTTCACTGTACAAGAGACACTTAACCGGTTTCGATCGTGACTTCGCCAAAAATGCATTATGTAACACAAACTGGTTGGATGTTTCTCCTGCGTCGGGAAGGTAATCATTCTCGTTCAGACATTTTCTACATTTCTTGTAATGCATACTTTATATATTTTTTTATTTGTTATCGTTATTATTATTATTCATTTATCATTCATCATTATTCATCATCGTCATTTATCATCATCGTCATCATATCTATCATTGTATCATCATCATCATCATTATTTTTATCATTATTATTATTATTATCATTATTATTTTCAATTTTATCCTTATGATTACTTTTTTATATCATTATGATTATCATTATTATTGTTATCTTTGATATTATCATTATAATTACTGTTATTGTCACTTATATCTTATTATCATTACTTAACCATCATCATCAGTATCATCATTACTATCCATCATCATTCATCATTATCATCATCATTATTCTTATCATCGTTTTTATCAATCTAATAATAATCATTGTCATTATCATTATCATCATTATCATTATCATTACTATCATTATCATTACTATTGCTATTGTTATTATATGCATTATAGTTATAATTATGATCATTATCATCTTAATTTTCATCATTATCATAAGCATTATCTTTATCATCATTACCATAAGCATTATCTTAATCATCATTATAATTAGCAGCATTATTGTTATTATTGTTATTGCTGTTGTTCTCATCATTATTTTTGCTGTTATCATTATTACGAGTTATAATTCCTCACACTGCCTTTATCTTATTCGCTATTCTCATTATCATCATCATATTACCATCATCAGTGCTATGATTATCAACATGATTAGTGGCTGCAGTGATATCAGTACTAGCAACAGTAACGGTCATATTCTCATTAAACAATAAGTGTTATTATCTTAAAATCATCGTCATTACTTTTAAACCTACTTTATTGGTGTCTGTTTTGTGGTGCTATTATCAAAATCATTATTATCATTGCTATAATTATTATCATTATTATCATTGCTATAATTAATACCATCATTGCTATAATTATCATTATTATTATCAAAATCATCATTATCCATTGCTTATAATTCATCATATATATTATCAAAATCATCATTATCATCATAATCCTTATTGTTGTTATTATCATCATCATCACCATTATTATTGAATCCTTTTTAATTGTATGGTACCTCAGAATCTGTATTTTCTCGTGCACATGTGTAGCCATATACTTATATACAGATCCACAGTGTCTTTAACACCACATATGCGACCATGGCCATTACCACATATATTCACAAATTACATACTGGCAGTTGGTGTATGTGGACCGAATCCTTATAACAACATGGGGCTAATTGGGAGAGAGGAGAAGCAACACAAGGTAAATTATTGATGAGGGCGCTGTTGGGCACAACAATGATTCAATGATATCAATAATAATGATGGTAATAATGGTGATAAGAACAGCAATGATAATAATGATGATGATAAGCACAGCAATAATGATAATAATGATGATGTTTTTCATTATAATAATGATGATTATAGCAATGATAAGGATTTTGATGCTAATGATGGTAACAATTAAAGCAAGGATAATGATGATAATAACAACAGTAGTTGTTGAAGGTAGAAGAAGGAGGAGGAAAATGACGAGGAGGAAGGAGGTGGGGAGAGGAGAGGGAAGAGGAAGAAGAGCAGGCGAAAGTAGGAGGGAGTGAGAGGAAAAGGATAGGTGGAGGCGTAGGAGGAAGCGATAGGTAGTTGAGGAGGAGGGAGGAGGAAGCGGAAGTAAGGAGGGAGCGAGGAGGAATAGCGAAGTAGGCACGGAGGAAGGAGGAAAGGCGAAAAGGTAGGGACGAAGGAGGAGGGGGCAGAGAGTAAGGGCTGAGGCAGGAGAGCGAGTAGGAGCGAGGAGGAAGGGAAGCGGATAAGGCTAGCAGAGGAGGAGGGGGCGAGCGGTGGGAGGAGGAGGGGTAAAGGCTTATGGAGGAGGGGCGTGGAGTTAAGCGGAAGGTAGGAGAGAGGAGGGAAGCGAACACGGCTAGAAGAGGAGGAGGAGGAAGCGAAGGTAGGAGGAGGAGGAGGAGCAAAGGTAGGAGGAGGAGGGAAGCGAAAGGTAAAGGGCGAGGAGGAGGACGAGGGCGAAGGTATTAGGGGAGGAGGAGAGGCGAAGGTAAGTGGGGCGGGAGAGCGCAAGCGAAGGTAGAAGGAGGAGGAGAGGGCGAAGGTAGGGAGGAGGAGGAAGCCGAATGGTAGGAGGAGGGGAGGAGGAAGCGAAGGGTTTAGGAGGAGGAGGAGGAGGAGGGGTGAAGGTAAGGGCGAGTGGAGGAGGAAGCGAAGGGTAGGACGGGAGGAGAAGCGAAGGCTTAGGAGGAGAGGAGGAGGAGTGAAGGGGTCGAAGGTAGGGGAGGAGGAGGCGGGCGAAGGACTAGGACGAGGAGGAGGAGCGGAAGGTAAGGCTAGGACAGGAGGGGGCGAAGACTAGGCAAGAGGAGGGGTCGCGAACAGTTAACGCGGTCGGTAGGCAGTGAGGCAGGAGGAATGCGATACCGGTAGGAGGAGGAGGGAGGAGGATGAGGGCGAATGCGTTATATGAGGAGTTAGCGAGGTAGGGTAGGAGGACGAGGAGGGCAAAGGTACGCGGATCGAGGATGGAAGCGAATGCGTAATAGGGAGCGAGGAGTGAGAGGGCGAGGTAAGAGGAGGAGAGGAAGCGAGGTAAGCGGCGCAGGGCGAGGATCGGTGGCCGAAGGGTAGGAAGAAGGAGGAGGAGGAGGAGGAGTCGAAGGTAGGAGGAGGAGGACAAGCAAAGGTAGGTCGAGGACGGAGGGGGCGAAGGTAAGGGGGAGGAGGAGAAGCGAAGTAGGACGTAGGAGGACGGTGCTGCGGAAGGTAGGAGGTGGGAAGAAGGAGGAGGGGGAACTGGTTCAGGAGGAGGAGTGCGCTGAGGGAGGAGGGGCGCGAATGGTAGGAAGAGCGGAGGCGAAGGTATTGGGCCCGAGGAGGATGAAAGCGGAAGGTAGGAGGAGGCTATGGAGGAGGGTGTGGCGAAGGTATGGAGGAGGAGGAAGGGGCGAAGGTTAGGAAGAGGAGGAAGCGAAGGTAAGGGGAGGATGAGGATAGCGAAGGTAGCGTAGGAGATGAGTGAGCGGGCGATACTGTAGGAAGAGGAGGATTTAGGCAGGTGCGACGCGGCAGGCGAATGGTGAAGCACAGGTGTCGACGAGCGGAGGTCGCTGACCCCGCGCGGTGCTGCTCCCGCCCGCCCGCCGCCCCTCACTGACCCACTCCCCGCCAGCGGCCCCGCCGCCCGGGTGACGCCGTGCAGTTTGTCGTTGCGTGCGTGTTGCATGTGTGGTGTTGTGTGTTTATTTTCTTATGTAGTGGCTGTGTGTGGTTGTTTGCATGTTGTTGTGTGTTTGTGCGCGCGTGTCTTTTTTTTACATATATATTTATATGTATGAAAGTCCTTCCCGCACACGTGGCTTCTCGTAGTACGCTCACTCATCCGTAGAATCTGGTCCCGAATTCGGAGAAACATTTTTCCTCCAGAGTTTGAAGAAACCTTGGATGTTGTTGTTGCTTTTTTCTCACATCATTCACAATTAACACATTTCTGTTATCATGAACAGAGATTTTTGGAAAAGCGCCTCGCCGATCAGCCTTGGTGCGATCAGTATGCAAGCCAATAGGCCGTAACTCTTGCGATGCGTGCAACAAAACATATTAAAATATAATCACTTGAATATGGAAATGAGATGTGAAAGTGCCCTTATGCAATGTATAGTTGCAGGTGAGACTGCTATGCCTTGACATATAATGTAAAGGGCAATGAACTGAGCAGATTACGGGTCAGCCCGCGTGGGGCCATTCAAAGTTTCCCGCCATTTTCGAGCCAGCCCACGAGGGACAGCAGATCGCCCTCCACGCGACCTGCCGTCGGGCGCCCAGGACAGCGCCCAGGCACTTGAGGAGGAACCGCCGTCTTCCTTTCCCTCCCTTCTCCAAGAGGCAAAAATCGAACAAACAAAAGTAAAGAGGTGAGATACGCTCACACACTCCAGGCGTCATTGACCTCTCGGGGGCTGGACACTGCCTTGACAGCCCCCGTGTTTGATACGGGGTTTATGACGCTCGGAATAGTAAGTTCTCCTTCATACAGGTGAGAAAGTGCGCCCAAGGGCAGTGATTTTATGGGAGACTGCCACGGCGTTGAAGAAAGTGCACAGGTCGTTGACCGCGTCCTCGGTCACAGCCTGCTCTGCTCTGTTCTATGGCATAATTTCCAGCCAGGGCGATGACATGCCCCTAGCCCGGGCCCAGAGGACCTAGAGGCCTTTCAGGCTCAGGAGAGGAGGCATGCCATCGCCTCCAAATCCCGCCGAAAGCGGCGACGGCGAGATCGAAGGAGTCGAGCAAATCCTCACGTGTGGCCGTCCATTGTTTACATTCACACTCGGGGTCAACGAACCGCGAGCCCGGGCTTCACATCTCCCCTCTCCTCACTCCTCACAAATACGGATGAAAGTTGCCTGGCCAGATGCGTACTCTCAATCCAGCGCCCCCGCCCGTGTGTGTTGAGTAATCTCATGCCCAATGCATCGACGCTGCTGGGCCTTCACATGTGTGTTTGCCTCGCCCGCCGGGCCCCCGCCCTCGCCACTCCGCGGGTCAGCAACACTCCTCTTGATAAGAAGTCAAGAGCCGAGTACTGCCTCAGGGGGGCATTTTATTCATCACCATGGTAAAGTCGGGAAGGGTGAACNGTTGCTGTTGCTGTGTTGTTGTTGTTGTTGCTATTGTTATTGTTGTTGCTATTGTTGTTGTTTGCTTTTCATGTATGTATACGTGAGTATAGGTAGATGAAGAGGTAGACAGATAGGCAGAAATAGACAGATAGAGAGGATGGAAGGAGAGAGAGAAGAAAGAGAGAGGAAGAAGAATAAGTGAGAGATGAAAAAAATCGAAGAGACAGACTCGTGAACTCCGGATAAAATAATAATAAAATAATGATAATAATAATAATAATGATAATGATACTATAATACTAATAATAATAATAAATAACAATAATATAATGAAAATAAAATAGATTTTGAAAAATAAATCCACAAGCTTCGTCGCCTCGAAGTCTCGTCAAATCTCGCGTATTCTCGCCAGGGACGTGGTCATAAACGTTTCTTGAATCCGCTGAGACGTTTGTTCTCGAAAAGACTTGGAATAAAAAGAAAGAAAGAAGAAAAAAACGTGCGTCTTCCACCCTTCTCCCTCTCTCTCCCTTGTGTCTCTTCGTGCATGTATTGTGGTCTTAAAACTTGATCTTGTTGAAGTTGTTTTTCTTTCTTTTTTTTTTGGGGGGGGGTCTCTTCTGACGGAACTTTTTGTTTTCCTTTTTACATTCTTTTTTTTAATCCATATTTTTCTTTCTTCCCTTTCATTATTTTCTTTTTGTGTGTGTGTTTCTTTTCTGTTTTTGTTTTTGTTTTTCGCTTCAGCTTGTTTGTAGTTTGCCTTTGTGATTTGTCCTCTCTTGCGTGGTCGTCCCGTGTGCGGGGACGAATTTGAAACAAGGGAAATTGTTTTCCTTTTTTTTTTTTTTTTTGTTATCTGAGAAAAAAATAGATTTGGAAAAGGGTTTTGAATTCAGGATTTTATATGTATATATATATATATATATTATATATATATATATATATATATATATAATATACACACAACAATATATATATATATATATATATATGTGTGTGTGTGTGTGTGTGTGTGTGTGTGTGGTGTGTGTGTGTGTGTGTGTGTGTGTGTGTGTGTGTGTGTGTGTGTATGTATAGTATGTGTGTGTCTATACATATTTATATGTATGTGTTAGTGTTCGTATGTGTGCGTGTATGCATATACCCACTCAACACGAGCATTATCCCTCATTAGAAAAAAAAAAAAAAAAAAAAAAAAAAAGAAGTATCAAATATAATGAAGAACGGAAGATGAATAGCAAGGAGGAGGATAAAAGGGAGGAGAAGTGGAAATAATAAGAAGTGAAAGTTTAAGTGCTTCCTCAGCTATTTGCAGGAAAAGGTTACCGAGGTTGCAACTGAAGGTGAAGTTGCAGAGGAGGAGGAGTTGCAGAGGAACACGAGAGGAGTTGTTGAAATGCGGGATAGAGGGAGATGATAATGTGGGATGAAAGATGTGGGCAGAGAAAGATGAATGGGAGGAAGGAGGTGTTTATTCTCCTTCTCCCTCTTTTTTGTTTCTTCGTGTTTATTTCTTCTTCTTCTTCTTCTTTCTGAATGGGAGGAAGGAAGGGTTTATTCTCCTTCTCCTTTTTTTGTTTCTTCGTGTTTATTTCTTCTTCTTTCTTCTTCTGAATGGGAGGAAGGAAGGGTTTATTCTCCTTCTCCCTCTTTTTTGTTTCTTCGTGTTTATTTCTTCTCTGAATGGGAGGAAGGAAGGGTTTATTCTTCTTCTCCTCTTTTTTTGTTTATTCCACGTTTATTTCTTCTTCTTCTTCTTCTTCTGAATGGGAGGAAGGAAGGGTTCATTCTCCTTCTCCCTCTTTTTTGTTTCTTCGTGTTTATTTCTTCTTCCTTCTTCTTCTTCTTCTGAATAGGAAGAAGGAAGGGTTTATTCTCCTTCTCCCCTTTTTGTTCTTCGTGTTTATTTCTTCTTCTTCTTCTTTTTGATTATTGTTGACGAGAAAAATGGATAGATTAATAGGTGATATGGTATCTGTTGATATTTTATCTGTGTCTAAGATTTTGCTTTCTTTGTCCTTTCTCTTCTTTCCTTCTTCTCTCTCTCTCGATCTCTCTCTCTCTCTCTCTCTCTCTCTCTCTCTCTCTTCTCTCTCTCTCTTCCTCTCTCTCTCTCTCCTCTCTCTCTCTCTCTCTCTCTCTCTCTCTTCTTTATCTCTCTCCCCCCCCCTTCTTCTCTTTTTCATTCTAATTTCCTGGAAACTCTCAAAGACCCCCTTTTCTTCAATAATACAAGATGAAAAATAAAGAAAAAAAATAAAAGGGAGAAAAACAAGAATAGCGGACAAGACAAAGGCAAATCTATGTGCATTTGAAAGTGTTCCATTTGGAGAATCTGTTTCTTTCGTTTCTGTGTTTCTTCTCCTTTTCGTCGGGGCTTTTTAAGATTTACACGAAGTGCATTTTTTTTTTTTTTTTTTTTTTTTTTTTTTGTGAAATTCAAAACGAATGATTTTTTTTTATGTTATATCTCTCTTCTGTCTCTTTTTCTCTCTCTCTGTTTCTGTCTCTGTTTTCTCTCTCTCTCCTCTCTCTCTCTCTCTTCTCTCTCTCTTCTCTCTCTCCCTCTCTCTCTCTCTCTCTCTCTCTCTCTCTTCTCTCTCTCTCTCTCTCTCCTCCCTCTCTCTCCTCTCTCTCTCTCTCTCCTTTTTTAACAAAAGCGAAGCGAATAAGGACGAAAGTAATTATAATAATGGATATGAAAAGAATTGATGATGATAATGATACAGTTGATGATGATAGTGATAAGGGTATTAAACACTATCAATGAGGATAATACTAATGAATAATGATATGACAATAACAATAATAATAGCGTTAGCGGTGCGAGTGATAACGAAAGCAATCGAACGATCACTGAGATTACAAAGACAAAAGGAAATTGAAATCCTGATCTCATCCCCCAGAAACCAGAACAAGAAGTCACATTTCATTTACAAATAATATCCATTCGAAGTGAAAAATCTCTAGCCCTCCCCTTCCCCCTCTCCCCCTCCCCCTCCTAACTGGTCCCTCCCCATTGTCCCTAGTCCAGCGTCGAGAGAACCCCTTCCCCCCCCTACCCATCCTACCCCCCCCAGTCCCAGCGTCGAGAGAACCCCTTCCCCTTTCAGCCCTCCTCCCCCCCCCAGCCAGCGCTGCGAGAGAACCCTCCTCCCTACCCCTAACCCTCTACCCCCACCCCCAGTCCCAGCGTCGAGAGAATTCAAGAGAGAGAAAGAGAGAGAGAGAGAGAGAGAGAGAGACTTGAAAAGAAATTATAGTTTCCTCAAAACGAAGCATTTTCAGATTTCATTCCTTGCTAAAGGGGGAAAGTCGTGTCATTTCTCTGTCTTTGTTGTCTTTGCTCGCCAGAGAGCGAATGGGTTCCGTAAATTGACTGTCTTTGTTTATGGTAAGATGTTTGTATATACAAAGTGTCAGTAGACGGTATGGACGTTGTGCATACGTGTGTGTTTGTGTGCGTTTGTGTGTGTCGCTGTGTGTTGTTGTTGTGGTGTGTGGTTGTATGGTGGTGTGCTTGGGTGTGTGTGCTGGTAGGTGTGGCCGTTCGTTGGTGCGTGTGTGTCCGTGTGTGTGTAATGGTGTGTGGTGTGTGTGTGTCGTGTGTGTGGTGCATGTCGTGTGTGTTGTGGTATCTTGTCAGGTGAGCTGCGTGTAATACTCTGTTATCTTACGTGTGTGGTTTAGTAATCGGTTTTTGATGTTGTGTCCCCGTTGTTTGTCTCTTGAGCTGTCCCGGCTAGTAGTATCTTTGCGTAGTCGCTGTGTAGTATGTGTGATAGTCGTATATTTGCTTTGTCTTTCTTTATATTTTGTATCGCGTTTTGTAGTTGGTGAATAAGGGCGTGGTATGATGTGTGTTCTCTTTGCCCTCTGGTGTGGGGGTTTATGCTGCGTTGTACTTGACGTTGTGTCGGTCCCTCGCTTTTCCCTCATTGTGTCGTTCATGTGCGGGACGTATGTGTGCTCTGTGTCATATGGGTCGGTGTGGTGTGACCGGATAAGTGGAAACCGTGGCTCACTCCTCGAAGCGGCAAGACGAGCATCTCGATTCAGCCAAACGACGCGGCGAAGGACTACCTTCGCCTCGCTGGACCGAGGACACAGGGCTTGCGGTCTGCCCGCTCGGCTTCCCTGAGAGCGTTTCGGCTAGATTTCTTGTGAGATGGTGTCGGGTCTTCTCTCTATGCGTGTCTGTACTCTTCTCTCTGTCTTCCCGTACTCTCTTATGCTGTGCTGGTCTGTCTGTCTGTTCTCTGCTCTTTCTATTATGTCTGTGCTGTCTGTCTGTCTGTCTTCTCTATCTATTTGTCTGTCTGCCTGTCTGTTCTCTCTGTCTCTGTCTCTGTCTGTCGTCTGTCTGTCTCTCTCTCCTCTCTCTCTCTCTCTCTCTCTCTCTCTCTCTCTCTCTCTCTCTCTCTCTCTCTCTCTCTCTTCTCTATCTATCTATATATCTATTATCTGTCTATCCTGTCTGTCTCTCGTCTAATCTATCTATTTATCTAACTATCTATCTATCTACCTATCTATTATCTATCTATTCTAATGTCTCTCACTATCTTCTCTCTCTCTCTCTCTTCTCTCTCTCTCTCTCGTCTCTCTCTCTCTCTCTGCTCTCTCTCTCTCTTCTCTCTCTCTCTCTCTCTCTCTCTCTCCTGAGTTATGCCACTGGCTTGCTCCTTGAGGAACGGAGGGAGGTGGTCGAAGGAAGTGAGGAAGATGAAGAAGAGAAAATGGATAATTTCTATGATGTAAGACACGTCAATGACCCGTGGACGACGATAAAAGGGAAGAGAGGGTAATGGATAATCCTACGATGGGAAGGAGTGAGATGAATAAAAGAGAGAAAGGATAATTGATATTTTTTAATGATGGTCGCGTGGAAGTGAAAGAATGAGATGAGTAAAAGACAGAAAGAATAATGATTGAATTCTACGATTTCTTATAGTAAAGGAATAAGAAAAAACGAATAATTATAGGGAGTCAGATAAATAAAGATGTTGTGGAGAAATGAAGGATTAAGATGAATAAGAAAGGAAAAAAAAATGAAAATTGATGATTCTATGATCTAAAATATGTCCTTGACTTCAACAGAATGGAATGAGGGAGAAAAAAAGCGTGAGAGAAAAAAAAGAGAGAGAGGAGGAGGGAAGATGACGAAAGATGAAGAAGGAAGAAGGAGAGAGGAGGAAGAGAGGAAACGCAGGAAAGAGAGAAAAGAAAACGAAGGAAGGAGAGAGAGAAAGGATGGAAAGAGGAATATTAGAGAAATGGGGGAAGGGAAAGACAGAAGGAATAGAGAGAGTCAAGGAATGGAGGGAGAGAGGAGAAAGGAGAGAAAAATTAGATAGACAGGAAGAAAAAGATAAGAAGTCAGGAAAAGATGAAACATGGAACAGAGATAAAGCAACTTAAAGAGGAAAGAACGGAAGAGAAAGGGGAGAAAGAAAAGACATTGAAAGTGAGAGAAGAGAACAGAGAAAGAGATGGAACAGAAAACGGAAAAAGAAGTTTAAAAGGAAGGAAGGGGGTAGTTAAAAGAGGGGGGAGGGGAGGGGGAAGGGGGGGAAAGGATGCAGTTGAAAGTTGATTGGAAAACGCTCTCTCACGCTGCTCCCCGCTCCCCCCTCCCCTCCCTCCCCCGCTCTCCCAGCTCTCCCCCAGCTCTCCCTCCCCTCTTCCCAGCTCTTTCCCAGCTCTCTCTCAGCTTCTCCTAGCATCTCCCCCTTCCCCACTCTCCAGCTCCCCTCCCCCGGGCTCTCCAGCTCTCCACCCCTCCCCCCTCTCCCGCCCCCCCCCTCTCTCTTAGCTTCCCCCCCTTCCCCACTCTTCCCAACCTCCCCCTCCGCTCTTCCTCTCCGCCCCTCCCACTTAACCCTCCCCACTCTCTCCAGCTCTCCCCCCTTCCCCACTCTCCCAGCCGCAGCTCTCCCGGGCATTTCCCCACTCTCCCAGCTACCCGCCCCCCATCCCGCTTCCCAGCTTCCCCCAACTCTCCCCCCTCCGCTCTCTCAGCTCACCCCCCCCCAGCTCTCCCAGCTCACCCCCCCCAGCTCTCCCCCTGCCCCCCCCCGCTCTCCCCCGCTGCCCTTCCCCCTCTCCCAGCTCCTCCCCGCTAGGCACGAGAGCTTGGTTTGCTATGAATGGAATTGTTCTTCGAAATTTCAGAGAGGAGGGAGAGAGCGGGGTGGGGTGGGCGGAGGGGGGGGAAGACAGATAGGCGGAAGCCATAGGACGAAAGTAAAGGAAGAGATGGAGAGAGAGCGAAGGGGGAGGGGAGGGAGAGGGAGGGAAGGAGGGATGGAAGGAAGGAGTGAGGGAGAGAGGGAGAGAGGGAGAGAGGGAGAAGGGAGGGAGGGAGGGAGGGAGGGGAGGGAGGGAGGGAGGGAGAGAGTAAAGATAGAGAGAGAGATAGTCAGACAGACAGACAGGACAAACAGACAGACATATAACACATATAGATAGACCGACGACAGACAGAAAGGTAGAGAATAGAAAAAGCAAAGATAGAAACTGAAAAAAAAGAATAACAATGCGGACAAAGTAGACAAAAATAAACAAACGAAAAAATTTTATATATACACATAAAAAGAAACAAAAGACAAACATTGAAAAACGAAAACAAAAGACATGAAAGAGAAAAAACAAAAGACAAACAATGAAAAAAAACAATGAAAAAAACGAAAAACAAAAGACAATGAAAAAAAAGAGAAAAACAAAAGACAAACTAAAAAAAAACGAAAGAAAGAAAGAAAAAAAACACAAGAATTTAAAAAAAAAAGACATTTCCGTCAATAATAAATCACCGCCTCTTCTTGCGGTTCTGAACTGTGACTTTTCCACATTTCCAAGAATTCGCGCAAATGGCGGAGGAGAAGAGAGAGAGAGAGAGATGAGAGAAAAAAAAAAAGAGAGAATAGGAAGAGGCATGAAAGAAATCCTCACAATATCGATTTTTCTTAAAGAGATGTTGAAGTGTCCTCTCTCGTGAAACCGTATTAAAAGAGGGTGTTTACTGCGAGAGTTGCTGTGTGTATTTTGCCCAAACGGAGGCGTGGATGTGCTTGTTTGTGCGCGTGAATGTAAACACTTGCGTATATGTAGCATATAGATAAGTAAGCAGATAATAATATATATATATATATATATTTATATATATATATATATATATATATAATATATATATATATATATATATATATATATATATATAATATATATATATATAATATATAATTATATTATATATATATATATATATATATATATATGTATATATATATATATATATATATATATAATATATATATATATATATTATATATATATATATATATATAAATATTCATATTATTTATTTATTTATATATACATGTGTATATGTGTGTGTGTGAGTGTGTGCATACATACATACATGTATATAAGTACGCAAATCATAATCGCCATTATTGTAAAATATTATGATTATCATGATAACTATGATGATATTGCCATCAACATACTGATGATGACAGGAATGAGAATTAAAACAAAATTGATATGATGATAATGTATATATTTAGTTAACGATAAGGACAGAAACGGAAATTGCAATAATAACGATGATAGAATGATTACACTATCAAGCAATTTACCAAGATTGAAATAATAAAACAAGTAGCAGTAAATATCATGATAATATTAACAGTCGTACTTCTATAATGACAATGATGATCATTAGCAGTATAGCGATAATGATGATGGAATGGTTAATGACACACAAATCATTATCGATGGTATTAATAAAAATACCAATAACCAAGAATGATAAATTACATTATCCATATCTCCCAAACCACCAAGATCAACACAGAAGAAAACAACAACAAAACAAACAAACAAAAAAAACAACGACAAATCCACCAAAATCAACAACAACAACAAAAATACAACAACAACGACAAAACCTCGAATTTCTTAGACAAAGAAAAAAAAAAAAGCAAAATGGAAGGGTCCCGCACTAATAAAGCCCAGATTCTCCCT
>NW_020871525.1:507082-509582 GCF_003789085.1 Penaeus vannamei | reverse complement strand
TTTCCTTTGAATAAGAATTTAAAGTCAATGTTTGTAAAATCTGGGGACATAATGTCCAATCTATGAATATTTCAGAGCAAGTCTAAAGAAATCCTGATCTACGTTTGCGATCTCTCTGGCAGTACCGTCTCTTTATCGTGATTTCAAATATGGTCGATAACGATATTTTTCTTATTTTTCACAAAGGTCGGACGAGTGTTGTGAGCTTCTCAACGGAAATGATGGTGAATTCAGCTGTTTCTTAACACATTGTATAGCAAAAAAAATAAATGCCTAAGATTTGTTTGTCGTTTAGGAAAATCTGCATGATTTAGAATAGATACATATAATAAATAGGCCTATGACAAAATGCTTATATGATTAACCTAAAATAAACTGTAATCTTCCTCTCACTTACAGCTTTCTCTATTTTTTTTTTTTTTCTTGTTCAGGTGAGCTTCTGTTTTACTGAGCAATATGATGAAACAATTTTAGACTTTCTGGAGTAGTGGAAAATTTCGTTCCATTAGTGCAGATCAGTAAACTCTCCTTTACTCTATCTTTCCTTTCGCTTTTCGTGTGTCCAGTATCTTTTCTTCAGCTTATGCTCAGCTTCTTCCTCTCCTTCAACAATTATGACAATCGTTGCCAATTCCGTCTGAAAACTTTGCGTTCTTGGGAGTCACTGATTTCACGCTGTACGGATTTACTGCGGATAGGTGTGAACACGTCACTGAAGCGTCACGGATTTCACACTGAATTGACACGGCACTGATATGTGTGAATCGACCTTTATCATAACTCACCGAGACCGTAATAATCCTGATCTGGAATAATTCCATCGTTGAAATTAACGACTTCGAGGTACACAAAGGGACGTGTTTTTGGCGGGAATCCATGACTCGTGTTTAGGTCGTTCGTCAGATCCAAGATGGCGGCGAGGTCCTAAGGGATACAGGTGTAATTCTTTTTTTTAATATATGCGGCTGTACTTTATTGGAACTTTCTGCCAATATTCTGCAATCTTGAGAATTCTTTAGGATTTCAGTTTTAAATTATATTTGTAGAAATGTTGACAGTTGACTTCGAGAAAAAATGAAA
The DNA here is from genome assembly GCF_003789085.1 of Penaeus vannamei. Taxonomy (NCBI): domain Eukaryota; kingdom Metazoa; phylum Arthropoda; class Malacostraca; order Decapoda; family Penaeidae; genus Penaeus; species Penaeus vannamei. The sequence goes on along the minus strand of NW_020871525.1, from coordinate 508,502 downwards.
AACCAATACAAATAAACAAAAAAAGCAGACGAAAGGAAATCAAGTTAAAACACGAAAACTTAAAAAAACAGAAACATTTTTTAAAATTAAAACACAGGACTAAATTCAAAAAAAGAAAAACAAACTTAAAAGATAGAAACATTAAAAACAAACTACTAAATCCTATAAAAGAAAAACAAAAACCCGCTTACCTCCGGCCACATGAACCTTGCAGCGTCCACCCTGAACCCGGCCACGCCCACCTCCACCAACCGGTTCAAATAACCCGCCACCTGTTCTCGGACATAGGCAGAGGCTCCGTACAAGTCAGCAAGGCCAAGTAAAGCGCAAATTTCTCATATCACTCGGGCTACTTAGGTTGGATAAGATGCCTGGGATAAGTATAGAGAAAGGGGAGAGAGAAAATAGGGTTTAAAAATATATCCTGTTAGAGAGAAAACATGAATGGAATATTTGACGGGTCTGTTTACATTTTACCTTGACTGATTTTTGTTAATATCTAAAGTAGGGTTATACGTGTAATATAGGCCTAAAGCCTCATATGTATGTGTGTGTGAGTATGTGTGTGTGGTATGTGTGTGTGTGTTTGTGCGTGTGCGTGTGTCTCCGTATGGTGTGTGTGTGTGCGTGTGCGTGTGCGTGTGCGTGTGCGTGCGTGTGCGTGCGTGTGCGTGTGCGTGCGTGTGCGTGCGTGGCGTGTGCGGCCGCGCCGTGTGTGCTCCAAACCCTTCAAAACACCAACAATCGCAACAAATAAAATATAATAATTACAATAAGTGAAAAATAAACACTTTAATGAATAAAATAAAGAAGGATGACCTCCATACCATATCCTCTCGACGAGCAGAGGGTGTGGCGGCGTAAAGTCCTCGGGCACGAAGGGGACCCCGGGGTAAGGCCAGGGCGGCGCCGTCGAAGGAGGACCCCGCCGACCCACGCCCGCACTGCCAGCGCCGCCATGTGGTTGATCACGACGTCGACGAAGATCCTGGGGGGGGGGGGGGGTTGTCGAGCTGTTTGGTGTTCTCTATATGTCTGTCTGTCTGTGTTTTTCTTCTCTCTCTCTCTCTCTCTCTTCTCTCTCTCTCTCTCTCTCTCTCTCTCTCTCTCTTCTCTCTCTCTCTCTCTCTCTCTCTCTCTGTTTCTCTCACTCTCTTTCTCTTCTCTTCTCTTTCTCTTCTTTTTCTTCTCTTCTCTATCTCTCTCTCTTTCTTCTCTTATCTCTCTGCCTTTCTTGTTCACTTCTCTCTTTCTTCTCTTTCTCTCTTCTCTCTCTCTCTCTCTTCTCTCACCTCTTGTCTCTCTCTGTTTCTGTCTCTGTCCCTTTGTCTCTGTCTCTCTCTCTCTTTCTATCAGTGTATCTACCAATCTATCTACCTATCTATCTACACATGTACATGTACATATCTACCCATATCAC
>NW_020871525.1:489225-496725 GCF_003789085.1 Penaeus vannamei | reverse complement strand
AGAGATAAGGAGGATTATCATCAATTTTCCTCTTTCTTCTCCCTCCTTCGTCTTTGCTTCTTCCTTAATCATCCTCATGTCTATCTTTCTTTCTCCTTTCTTTCTTTCTTTCTTTCTTTTCTGTTAATACATAATGAAAGTTGGAAGCTTGGATTACTTGAATATAGTTTCGGTTTAAATTAGTGTATATGATTTTGTTATCATTCCTTAATGTTAGTGGCTCTCTATCTTTTTATCGCTAATTTCTTTCTCTTATCTATCTATATATCTATCTTTCTACCAATCTATCTCTATCCATCAATCTAATTATCTGAATATGTATCCATATTTCCATATTTGGATCTCATCCACAGTACATCTATATTTCTATCTATCTATCAGTCTACCTACCTATCTACATACATCCACACACACACACACCACACACACACACACACACAATATTTATATATATATATATATATTATATATATATATTAATATATATATATATTATATAGATTAGATAGATAGATAGATAGATTATATAGATATATAGATAGATAGATAGATAGATAGATATAGATATTATGTTATAATTCTTATACATAAGTGTGTATATATATATAATATATATATATTATATATATTTATATATAATATTATTATATTATATATATATATATATATATATATATATGATATATATACTATTTACATTATATATTATTATATATATTATAATATATATATATATATATATATATAGAGAGAGAGAGAGAGAGAGATTAGAGAAGAGAGAGAGAGAGAGAGAGAGAGAGAGAGAAGAGAGAGAAGAGAGAGAGAGTGAGAGAGTGAGAGAGAGAGGGAGAGAGCGAGAGAGGGAAAGAGAGAGAACATATTAAATATAAATATAGATATATAATTCTATATATATATGTGTATATATAAATATACATACACATGCTGTGTGTGTGTGTATGTGTGTGTGCGTGTGTATGTAAATGAAAAATACAGCAAAAACTAAAAAAAAGAAGAATCATTAAACCTACCTAAATGATAAAAACCCTAAACCGAGGTCACCCTACCTGCACGAGGTCAGGCTCCCAACCCCAGCCATCGTTGCTGACGAAGGCCTTGACCTCCACCCAGCCGCCCTCGGTTTCGGAGCAGTCCATCTCCGCGTCGAGCATCCAGTAGTGGTCGCCGAATCTGGGGTGGGAGGTGGGGGGGGTTATTATTATTATCATGTGTTTTTTTCTGTCTTCAGCTCTTTTATTACTCTTTCTTTTTCTGTTTCTGATTTTTTTATTTTTTTTAATCTCTCTTACTCTCCTTTTTTTTTTTCTGTTCTTCTTTTTCTCCCTGTTTTCTTCCTCCACTTTATATTCTGTCTCTGCCTCTCTCTTTTTCTTCTACTCATTCTTCTCTCCATCTTCCTCTCCCATTACATTTTCTTTCTCTCTCTCTCTTTCATGATACACACACACAGATATACACACACACACACACACCACACACACACATATATTATATATATATATATATATATATTATATAATTATATATATATATATATATATTATATTAGATATATATATATATAATGTATATATATATATATATATATATATATATATATATTATATATATATATATATATATATATATTATATTATATATATATTATATTATATATATATATATTATAATATATATTATATATATATATTATATATATATATATATATATATATAATATATATATTATATATTTATATATATATTTATATATGTATATATTATACATATTATATATATATTATATATATATATATATATATATATTATATTATATAATATATATATATATATAATATATATATTATATGTATATATATATATATATATATATATATATATATTATATATGTATGTATGTATGTATGTATGTATGAGAGAGAGAGAGAGAGAGAGAGAGAGAGAGAGAGAGAGAAAGATGTAATGGGAGATGAAGATGGAGAGAAAGAATGAGTAGAAAAGAATGGAAAAAGGAGAGGGAGAGAGATAACAATTAGACTGCAATCGTCATGTTTTTTTTTTCTTTTATTTCTCTTGGTCTCTTTTTCGATATCATTTTTACCATCGTTGCTACTGAGCCATTTTCAAGCAAATAAACGGAAAAAGGGGCGGAGCAAATGACGTCATTAGCCTATAGAATATACAGTGGAATAAGTGAACATTTTTGCATTCAATTGGCCCGATGGCTGTGGTGCTACCTGTATCTATCTACCAATTCGTCTATCGTTCTTTTTTCTCTCTCTCTTCATCTCCTTCCTTTCTCTAAAAAATGATAATAATAAAGAAATAAAGATACTAATTACGTATTGAGTTTTTGTATCTAATAGGAAACGGTGCTACCTCTACCAATCTATATATTTGTCTATCAATATTTTTCTCTCCATCTCCATCTCCTTCTTTCTAAAATAGGAATAATAATAATGATGATGATAAATAACGATGCTAATTACGTATTGAGTTCCTGATAGGCTGGACTGAGCGGGTTGTTCGTGGTCCAGGCTAAGGGGGTCCCCAGTGCCTCTAGCCCGTAGTAGGTGCCTTGGCCCTCCTCGGCACCGTGCCAGTCCAAGTGGTGGTCCCCAACCCGCCAGGAGTTGTACTTGTCGTAGGTGTCAATGGTGCCCAGCATGTGCGTCACGATGCCCACTGCGCATGCGTCGGTCTGCGCGTCCTCTGTGCAACCTGGATTTAAGACGTGGGTTCTGGTTGGGGTCGTGGGAGGCTATTTCGTTTTTTATTTTGCTCTTTCTCGTTCTGTTTTGGTGTGTTTAGTTTTTTTTTATTTTTTCTTACTGTTTTGTGATTCTTGGGTTGTAATATCGGTTTATCTAATGGTTTGATTATGGTTTTGTTTATCTATCTATGCTCACTCCTCACACTTCATTTGGGGCTCTCTTCACTCTTCACCATCTACGCATCATTCTTCACATTTTACACTTCACTCTCTAAACTTCATTTACGCTTCAGTCTTAACATTCTGCGCTTCACCTCTTCAAATGATAGACCACTTTCCACACCTACGTTTTCATCAACTACACTTCACTAGCCAGACTCCAAACTTCTACACTTCAGTCTACAAACTCTACACTTCAGTCTCCACGCTACACTTTCTACATTTTACTCTCCACATGCTACACTTATCCATCTACACTGCACTCTCCACGCTCCAAACTTCATCTGTACTTCACTCTCCACAAATGTCTCATACATTTCACTCACCAATCTCCCCCCTCCACCATCCCCCCTCTCCCATCGCCCCTTCCTCCTCCCTCCACCTTCCACTCCCTCTACCCTCCCCTCCCCCCTCCCCCCTTCCCCCTTCCTCCCTCCCTTCACCTCCCCCACCCTCCCCACCCCCTTCCACCCTTCTCCTTCCCCCTCATCTCACCCCCCTCCTCCTTCACCTCCCTCACCCCCTCCTCCCCCCTCCACCTCCCCTCCCCCTTCCACCTTTCTCCCTCACCTCCCCTCACCCCCTCCTCCTTCCATCCCTCCCCTCCCCATTCCACCCTTCTCCCTCACCCTCCCCCCACCCCCTCCTTCCATCCCTCCCTTCCCCTTCCATCCCTCCCCCCCCAGCCTTCTCCCTCACCTCCTTCCTCACCCCCTCCTTCCATCCCTCCCTCCCCTTTCACCCTTCTCCCTCACCCTCCCATCATCCCCCCTCCTCCTTCCACCCTCACCCCCTCCCCTCCTCCTTCCACTCCTTACCCTCCTCCTCCTCTACCCTCCCCTAACACCCCTCCTCCTTCCATCCCTCCTCCTTCCTTCCCCCATCTACCCTTAACCCCTCCCCTCCCCTTCCCACCCTTCTCCCTTACCTTCCCCTCACCCCTCCTCCTTCCACCCTTCTCCCTCACCCTCCCCTCACCCCCTCTTCCTTCCATCCCTCACCACCCTTCGCTCCCCCTTCCACCCCTTACCCCCTCCTTCTTCTATCCCTCCGCTTCAAAACCCCTATTCCCCTCCCCATCCCCCTCCTTCCCCTCCTTCCACCCCTTACCCCCTCCTCTCTTCTATCCCTCCCGCTTCCAACCCCTATTCCCCTCCCATCCCCTCCCTTCCCTCCTTCTACCCCTCACCCCCCATTAACCCCTTACCCCCCTCCCCTTTCCACCCTTCTCCTCAACCCCCTACTAGCCTCCCCTCTCCTCCCTCCACCCTCCCCTCCTCCTTCCACCCTTCACCCTCACCCTCCACTCACCCCTCCTCCTTCCATCCCTCCCCTTCCCTCCCCCATCCACCTTTAACCCCTCTCCTCCTTCCATCCCTTCCCTCCCCCTTCCACCCTTCTCCCTCATCCTCCATCACCCCCCTCCTTCCACCCCTCACCCCTCCCTCCCCTTTCCACCCCTTATCCCCCTTCCAACCCCTCCATCCCTCCCCACCCCCCTCCACCCTTCTCTCTCCCCACCCTCCCCTTACCCCTCCTCCTTCCCATCCCTCCCCATCCCCCACCCCTCCTCCCCATCCCCATCCCCATCCCCAACCGCTCCTCCCCATCCCCCCCTTCCTCACCCCCATCCCCCCCCATCCCCTTCCCTTCCCATCCCCCTTCACCTGGCCTGTGTTCAGCATCGATCCCTCCGGAATCATCTCTGTGCATTCACAGCATGGCGATCCTCCGCGAACTCGAAGGGTGGGGTGGGAAGGGAGGGTGGGAGGGAAGATCATCGGAGAGGAGGGGGTCGAGGAGGGAAGGGAGGGAGCTGTGTGTTGTGGAAGGAAGGAGAGGGAGGAGAGGGAGGGAAGGGGTGGCAGGGAGGGAGGGAGGAGGGGGGTTGGAGGGGAGGGAGGGGGGAGGGAGAAGGGTGTGAGTGTGTGGTTAGGTTTTGATATTATTGTTGTTCATGTTATCATTTATCATATAATCATGTTGTTGTGTTAATATTATCGTTATTATCATGTTGTTAATATCATCATTGTTATTATCATGTAGTTGTTATCATTACCATTATCAATTGTTATTATCATGTTGTATTTGTTATTAGTTTTATTATTGGTGTTATCATATTGTTGTTATTAATATCATTATTGTTATTATCATGTCGCCATTGGTATCATCATTATTACCATTTTGTTATTACCATTACTGTAAGTATCATGTTATTATTTTGGCAACAGGAAATGACCACTTCAAGTTGAAGTAAAACGCGGTAATTTCAAAGTTATTGCTATTTCGCTCAAGTAAATCATTCAAAGTTCGAGTCAATATTACATTAATTACCAACCTGAAATCATCACTTTAACTTGAAGTCTGCATCAAGTATTTTCAATCAAAGATCATTAGCCAGTTTTAGCAATTTAAGTAACCACTGTGTATCCATATCAACACAATCTAATTTTAGCAAGAGAAAAATATTAAGTTTAAGTCAAAGTCGGGTGTTTCCGACAAGGTCAACACTCACTTAAAACCAAAGATAAACATCAGGTCATTGGGATGATATCAATTTCAATAAAATCAAAATCTAGTCAGTTCAGTCCAGTGATGAGTCAGAACAGTCATTCCAAGTGAGACAGATTATAAAATTTATCATACAATCCCTCTGTATAAAATTGAACATAAAAATAATATTGGTCGTATTTTGATAAGCTGTTTATGTTTCATCGGATAAAGATAATCTCTCACAGGACATGCATTTAACATCATTTCAATTGATGAGATAACGAGCCACTTTTACTGAATTAATTGTAATGAAAATAAAAGAAAAAAGTCAGAGGAATAAACACAGGAAAGAGAATATGAAGAACAGGAAAGACAGGAGAAAGAAAAATAGTTTTAAATTAATAAATGGAGATACAAGAATTAAAGAATAATAGCAATAATAATAATACACACATAAGTAAAAGTTTATATATTACTGAAAAAATCATGGCAATGAGAGTGAGGATATCAATGGTAATGATAAAGGTAATAACAACAAAAATGATAATAACAATAATGATAATGATAATGATAACAATAATAATAATGATAATAAAAGTAGTAGCAGTAGCAATAATAACGATGATCCTAACAATATATAATAATGATTAAATAATATAATAATAATGATAATAAGATCTATGATATTTAGTTAGTATGCATACATGGAAAAAATATAAAGGCGACAATTTTAGGATGCTTGCAAATTATTTGTACATTGTTAATTCGATTACATGATAATATATTCTATAGATATTTATCATGATTATCTTAAATTGATAATATCATATATCAAATTCCGTATTACATTGGAGCTACTATCTTAGTCACCAATTAGCTAATACATTGATTAATTAATCAATATACATCTGATAAATTCATTATAGCATCAATTTATTTAGATTCATGAGTAGCTCTCTCAATTTGATAAAGCGCTATATTATTTTACTGTAAATCCTGTTCACTATCCAACTTACTTTCATTATTATACTCCAACTACAATAATACTAAACAAAATATATAATTATTATACTATAAAATATATATATAATTACATAATATAATAAAAAAACCATATTAATTAATTATATAAATAATGATAATAGTAATCGTTGATTCCATCGATTCATATTATCACAATTTTTAACAATACTGAGCTTTACGCTATTTAAATAACTAGACTCTCATGATTATTATCCGTAAAATTATAGTGGGCGATTGTCAATCGCTTTACCCTTGACTATAACAATGTTCATAGCTGCATATCAAATTCTTGAAGAAAAAGTTAATCTTAGTAAACTCAGAATAATATAAATATTATACCTATAAATATTATAATATTAAGTTATAATTATATTATATAAGATATAATTTATATATATATATAATAATATATAAATACTATAAATATTATTAGTTTATTCCGAGTCCTTCTTTAAGACATAGACTACGCAAGCGAGTCGTTATCCGGATGAACGACTCAGTCCGAACGAGGCTGGTATGCGAACACCGGTTTGGTGAAGCCGCAATCCGCGCGCAATGTGTGCCGAATTCCCACTATCCCTGTCTTTGCCACCTATATAGTGTTCCCTTCTTAAATGCGTTAAATAGTATATTCTCTCATATTTCGGAAGGAATATCTGGAGTCAGCTTTCATCGAGCACTATGTATTCATAAATATCTGCAATACATACTATAAAGAAGTCACACAGTCTTATAGAGTACCACCATAACAACTCTTAAATCTATCTTTACATTATAATCAACACACACAAGACGCAAAAATATATCAACACACCCAAACACGAGCACACCACAACCACCAGACCACCAGCACTCATAATACCAACACACCTATCGAACTCAGTAGCTACGTGTAGAGAGCACATTTATATGTATAGTTTTAAAGTACTTAAAAATAATGGTGCTATCTATGTACTTAATATATGAATTCGTCAAACTGATATATATAACAGTATATATTCACCCAGCACCACACACCACAAAGCAGAGGG
>NW_020871525.1:482248-483710 GCF_003789085.1 Penaeus vannamei | reverse complement strand
CCACCACTCTCCTCCCTCACATCCCTCCTTCTTCCCGCCACCCATCTCTCCCTCCACACCTCCTCCTCTACCCTTCCCCACCCACTCTCTCTCCCTCACACCCTCCTTCTCCCCCACCCACTCTCCGTCCTTCCACACCCTTCTCTACCTTTCACCCCACCCATTCTGTCTCCCCCACAGATCCCCCCTTCTCCCCAACCACTCCTCCTCTCCACACCTCCTCCTCACCCTTCCCCCCCACTCTCTCTCCCTCACACCCTCCTTCTCGCCCCCCACTCCTCTCTCCTCCCCACTACCTCCTCTCTCACCCTTCCAATTAACCCACCACGCTCTCTCCCTCACCACCTGCCTCTCCCCCATCCACTCTCTCTGCTCCACACTCTTTCCTCACCCTTTCCCCCCCACTCCATCTCCCCTCACTACCCCCTTCTCGTCCCACTCACTCTCCTCCCTCACACCCTCCTTCTCCCCCACCCACTCTCTCTCCCTCACACCCTCCTTCTCCCCCACCCACTCTCTCTCCTCCACACCTCCTTCTCTCACCCTTTCCCCACCCACTCTCTCTCCCTCTCACCACTCCACTCTCTCTCCTCCACCATTCTTCTCCCCTCCTCTCTCCTCGCCCTCCTTCTCTTCCCCCCACCCACTCTCTCTCCCTCACACCCTCTTCTCCTCTCCACTCTACACCTCTATCTCTCATTCCCCACCCACTCTCTCTCCTCTCACACCCTCCTTCTCCCGTCCCACTCCTTCTTACTCTACCACCCACTCTCTCTCCCGCCTTCTCCCCACCCACCTTCTCTCCCTCTTCCCTCAACTACTCTCGTCTCCACACCTCCTTTCACCCTTCCCCACCCACTCTCTTCTCCTCCACACCTCCTTCATCTCACCCTTTCCCCACCCAGACTCTCTCTCCCTCACACCCTCCTTCTCCCTCTACCCATCTCTCCTCCTCCCGACACCCTTTTCCCCACCCATTTCTCTCCTTTCCCCCACACACTCTCTCTCCCCTTTTCTCCCCCCACCCACCTCTCTTTCCTTCCCACCCTCCTTCCCTCACACTCTCTCTCACCTCCTCCTCTCACCCCTTCCCTCCCCACACCCTCTTCTCTCTCTCTCTCACACCCTCCTTCTCCCCACCCACTCCCTCTGCCTCCCCCCACCCTCCTCAACACCTCCTTCTCCCCTACCTTCTCTCTCCTCCACACTCCTCTCCCCACCCACTCTCTCTCCCCCACACCTCCTTCTCCCCACCACTCTCTCTCCCTCACACCTCTTCCCCACCACTCTCTCTCCCTCAACCCTCCTTCTCCCCCACCCCTCCTCTCCCTCTCACCCTTTCCACCCCACTCTCCTCTTGCTTCTCCCACCCACTCTCTCTCCCTCACACCACCCCTTCCCCCCACACCTGTCTCACACCTTCCCTCACTATTCTCACCTGGTAAATTGTGTCCCCTCTGGT
>NW_020871525.1:462248-472248 GCF_003789085.1 Penaeus vannamei | reverse complement strand
TAACCAAACAAAACAAAACAAAACAAAAAAACACCGACTCCCTTACTAACCTGAATGCGAAATAACCAAACAAAACAAAAAACAAAAACAAAAAAACACCGACTCCCTCACTAACCTGAATGATATCCGCTTCCCATCCGTTTCCTGCGTTGGTGAGAAAGGCCTTGAGCTCGAACCACCCGCCTTCGGTCTGCGCGCAATCCATGTCCATGTCCACCATCCAGTAGTGGTCTCCGAAGCTGTGGGAGCGAGGGGAAGGGGGCGAAGGGGAAGGGGGAAGGGGAAGGGGAGCAGGGAAGGGTCGGGGAAGGGTGAAAGGGGAAAGGGGAGGGAGGGAGGGGAGGGGAAGGGAGGGGGAAGGGGGAAGAGGAGGAGGGGGAGGGGAAGGGGAAGGGGAGGGAAGCGTGAAGGGGAGCGAAGGGAAGGGGAAAGGGGAAGGGGAGGGAGGGAAGGGAAGGAGAGGTAGGGGGAGGGGAAAGGGAGAGAGGGGGAGGGGAAAGGGGAGGGGGGAGGGGGAGGGAGGGGGAGGGGGAAGAGGGGAGAGGGAGGGGAAGGAGGAGGGGGAGGGAAAGGGGAGGAGGGGAGGAGGAAGAGAGGGAGGGGAGGGGGAGGGAAGAGGGGGGAGGGGGGAAAGGGAGGAGGGGAGGGGAAAGGGGAGGGAGGGGCGAGGGGAAGGGGGAAAGGGAAGAGGAGGGAGGGGAGGGGAAAGGGAAAGGGAGGGCGAGGGGGGAAGGGGAAAGTGGAGGAGGGGAGGGAAAGGGGAAGGGAGGGAGGGAGGGGGGGGAATAGGAGGAAAGGGGAGGGAGGGGAGGGGAAGGGATAAGGGGTAACTGTTAGTTTTTAGTGTATTTGGTTTGCCTGTTGTGTGTATTACTTTTTTTCATTGGTCTTTATGTCTTTTCACACGCTTCTTTTATGTCTCTCTCTGTCTGTCTGTCAGTCTATCTAGCTAGTTAGCTAGCTTTATCTCAATTAATTTAGCTCTATGCCCATCTTTTTTATGTCTGTCTTTCTGTTTATCTTTTTGTCTCTCATCTCTATCGACATCAATATATCTATCTTCAGTCTTTGTACCTCTGTATCTTTATATTCATCTCTATATCTCTATCCATTTATCATTTTATTTCAAATCGAAATTAAAAAAGGCAAGAAATTATAAGAATCTCAGAAACAAAAATAGTAATAATAATAATAATAATCATTATTATTATTATTATTATTATTATTATTATTATTATTATTATTATTATTATTATTATTATTATTATTATTATTATTATATCAATAATAATGATAATAATAATAATAATAATAATAATAATAGGATGAATAAATAAATAAATATCATCCCTCACGTATTGAGTTCCTGGAAACCTGGACTCCCCGGGTTGCTGGAGGTCCAAGCCAGGGGCGTTCCCGAGCCGCCTGCCCCATAGTAGTCGCCTGGCCCGGCTCGGCGCCCATCCAGTCGAGCGGCTGTCCCCCTGGCGCCACGCGTTGTACTTGTCGTAGTGGTTGGTGGCGCCCAGGGAGGAGGTGGTCATGTCAACGGCGCAGGGGTCGGTGGCCACGTCGCTCGTGCAGCCTGGGGGAGGGTGAGGGGGGTCATTTTTTCTTTCTTTCTCTCCTCTCTTTTCTTTCTTTCTATGTTTCTATCTCTCTCTTTCTCTCTCTCTCTCTCTCTTTCTTGTTTCTATCTCTCTCTTTCTCTCTTTTTCTTTTTTTCTCTGTGTCTCTGCTCTCTCTCTCTCTCTCTCTCTCTCTCTCTCTCTCTCTCTCTCTCTCTCTCTCTCTCTCTCTCTCTCTATGTCTCTCTGTCTCTGTCTCTCTCTCTGGATAGTTTGATAAAAGGCAGACACTTCAAAAAATATCCATAGGTAACGATCATAAATAAAACGTTCATTACAACACCAAAGAGAAACACATCAATCATCTGAAAATAATCGTACAGATGGGGGAAAAGATGAAAAAGAAGAAAAAGACAAAGAAGGTAGAAGACATAAAACTAGAAGAAAAAAACAACAACGAAGAAGACGCAGGTGAAGAAAAGGTGGATAAGAAGGAATAGAAGAAAGAGAATATATAAGAAGACGAAAAATAACAAGCATAAGAAAAAGAAGTAGGAGAAAAAAAGTAAAGACGAAGAGTAACAATAAGAAAAAGAGAAACGCAAACAAGAGGAAAAAGAGAAATGCAAACAAGAAGAAAAGAAACAAGACAAAAAAGAAAAGGAAAAGAGAACCAAGAAAAAAGGGGGGAAAAAAGAATAACAAAAAGAAGAGAAACTAAGAAGGCAAAAACAAATCGCTGCCACCACCTGGCCTCTGCCCCGCGTCGATGCCTCCCCGGATGAAGAGGTCTTGGCCGTCGTTGGTCTGTTTCTGGACGAAGACGACGGTGCGGTGGATGCCCTCGGTGATGCTGGGCTCGGTGGGGCCCTGGGTCGTGGTGGTCGTGGTGGTCGTCTGGTCTGTTGGGGTTTTGGAAGCGTGTAGAGGTTGTCATGTTATATGGGTCTCCTTGCTTCTTGTTTTTTTTTTCTATTTTTCTTTTCTTTCTATTCTCTTTATATATATTTATTTATTGTCCTCTCCCTTTTTGTTCTTGCTTTCCATACCGCTTAAGCTCTCTCTCGTTATAAAAAAGCTTAATCATCTATCTATATACGTATCTTCACAATAATTACCATCAGCACCGAAGTCTCTAAAAGTAGCACCAAACTCACCAGGGCCGGGCGTGGCGGTGACGACAGGCGGCTCAGAGCAATCGCATCCGACACAGATGGCGAAGACTGGTTCCTCTTCGTTAGTGATGGAGATGTGTACCGACCCGTCGCCGTTCACCGTGACTTCTTGACATGACACGACGTCTTGGTACGTACCTGCCGGCATGCCTGTCTGGAAAGTCTGGTGTGGAAAAAAAAATCATAAATGAATGCCGTAGATATGTGAGAGAATAGAAAAGTAATCGTTTCAGATACTTGTTGAGATACAACGAAAGGTGCCTATGCATTTTGTGATTTTTTTTGTCATAACTATATAATACGAGCTTTTGGTACGAAGACCAGTGAGGAATGACTTTCGTAATATACTCGTACCAAAACAAAAAAAATGTATTACGGACAGCGGAACGGAAAAAACAAAACAAAAAAGGGGGGGAGGGAATGTACTAATAGCCATGACTGACCTGCGAAACTGTACCGTACTTGACCATGGCGAAGAAGCCTTTGTCTCCGCGGGAAAAAGCCACCACGTTGCCATCGCAGTAATAGTTCTCCCACCACGCTGTGTCCTTCACCGCGTTGCTGAACCTAACCTGAGTTCCGGACAATAAACGATAGAATCATTTATGGAAATCCGAAAAGGAATTTAATACGTTTATAGCTCCCCATCTCTCTCTCTCTCTCTCTTTCTCCTTCTTCTTCATCTTCTGTTTCAGCCTCGGCCTTTATTTTGTAGAAAAAAATATCAATAATAATGAACAAATAAATAAATAAACTAATGGATGACCAGCCACTTAAAACAATCATATTATTTTGTTTCATTAAGGAAGTGTCTTTTAAGAGTTGCTGACAAAATGTAAATTTTCGAAAATGTTTAAATCCGATACCTAATTTACATATCTTTAAAAATAAATAAATAAATAAATAAAATTAAAAAATAAAGATTGATTTTTAAAAAATATATATCAACCAGAGCACTCACTGACGCCCACGAATTACTCACGAGTATTCAACGAGTAACGGAAATGAATCATGGGTAACGGACGTACCATTTTATAGATGGAAGGCCAGCGGTGCTCACAGACCCAGCCTCCGTCGCACTGGTTGTCGCTGTTGATGACCACGTTGGCGGTGCTGGAGGGAAGGCGGTGGTCGTGAGTTATTTTTCGTAAGTTATTATTTAGAAGTTATTTTTCATTAGTTATTGTTTAGGAGGGAGGGAAGGCGGTGTTTTTTTCATAAGTTATCATGTAGAAGTTATTTTCATTAGTTATTGTTTAGGAGTTACTTTTTTATGTATTGTTTAGAAGTTATTTTTCATAAATTATTATTTATTAAGTTATTTTTCATTAGTTATTTAGGAGTTATTTTTCATTAGTTATTATTTAGGAGTTATTTTCATTAGTTATTATTTAGAAGTTATTTTTCATTAGTTGTTATTTAGAAGTTATTTTTCATTAGTTATTATTTAGGAGTTATTTTTCATGTATTGTTTAGAAGTTATTTTTCATTAGTTGTTATTAGAAGTTATTTTCATTAGTTATTATTTAGGAGTTTATTTTTATGTATTGTTATTTTCATTAGTTGTTATTTAGGAGTTATTTTCATTAGTTGTTATTTAGAAGTTATTTTTCATTAGTTTAGGAGTTATTTTTCATTAGTTGTTATTTAGGAGTTATTTTTCATTAGTTGTTATTTAGGAGTTATTTTTCATTAGTTATCTAGGAGTTATTCTTCATAAGTTATTGTTTAGAAGTTATTTTTCATTAGTTATTATTTAAAAGTTATTTTTCATATACTATTATTTAGAAGTTATTTTTCATTAGTTATTATTTAGGAGTTATTTTTCACAACTTATTATTTAAAGTTATTTTTCATAAGTATTTCTTATTGAATATCCATGTTATTTTTCATATTCTTTAGAAATCATTTTTCACAAGTAGTTATCCACAAGTTACTTTTGGTAAGTTATTATCCATAAGTAAGACTCAAAACATTCTACATAGAAAAAAATATATAAAAAATGAAATGAATATCCCATTCTCTTGTCTTTGACCTTTCCTGACCTGTAATCGCTCAGTTGAAAACGATCTTATCAACGCAAGACAAAACATTATATATAGAAAAATAAAAAAAAAAAACATATCCATTCTCTTGTCACCCATTTTGACTTTTCCTGACCTGTAATCGCTCAGTTGAAAACGACCTTATCAACGCAAGACAAAACATTATATATAGAAAAAATGAAAAAAATAAATAAAATATCCCATTCTCTTGTCACCCATTTTGACCTCTCCTGACCTGTAATCGCTGTTGAAAACGACCTTATCAAAACATTCTATATAGAAAAAAAAATAATAAACAAAATAACATTAACATATCCATTCTCTTGTCACCCATTTTGACCTCCACTTTGACCTCCATTTTGATCTTTCCTGACCTGTAATCGCTCAATTAAAAACGACCTTATCAAACATTCTATATAGAAAAAAATAAATAAAAAATAAAAAATAACATTAACATATCCCATTCTCTTGTCACCCATTTTGACCTCCATCTTGACCTCCACTTTGACCTCTTCCTGACCTGCAATCGCTCAATTAAAAACACCTTATCAAAACATTCTATACAAAAAAATAAAAAAAAATAATAAAAAATATAATTAACACATCCCACTCTCTTGTCACCCACTTTGACCTCCATCTTGACCTCCACTTTGACTTCTCCTGACCTGTAATCGCTCAGATGAGGAGGCCCAGCGTCGCTATCGTCCCCGAAGGCGTAGGAGGACATGACCCTCGCGAACCCGTAAGGCTGCGCGAGGGTGAAGGCGACTCCCAGGCGGTAATCCTTCGGGAATTTGTGGGTCAGGGTGTCGCCTGCAGTGCGGGGGGAGGGGGAGGAGGGGAAGGGATGGGGAGGATGGGAGGGAGGGAGGGAGGGAGGAGGAAGAGGGATGGAGGGGAAGGAGAGGGGGATGGGAGGGAAGAGGGGGATGAGGAAGAGGGGGATGGGAGGAAGAGGGGGGATGGGAGGAAGAGGGGGGATGGGGAAGGGAGGAAGGGAGGGGGGAGAGGGGAAGGGAGGAAGAGGGGGAAGGGATGGGAGGGGATGGGAGGAGAGAGGGGGGATGGGAAGGAGGAAGAGGGGGGATGGAGGAAAGAGGGGATGGGAGGAGGGGGGAAGGGAAGGGATGGGAGGGGGAGGGGAGAGGGGATGGAGGGAAGGGAGGGTGGGGAAGGGGGAGAGGGATGGAGGAAGGGAGGAAGAAGAGGGAAGGGGAGAGGGATGAAGGGAAGGGAGGGAAGGGGAGAGGAGATAGAGGGAAGAGAGAGGGGATGGAGGGAAGGGAGGAAAGAGGGGGATGGAGGGAGGAGAAGAGGGGGATAGGAGGGAGGAGAGGAAGAGGGGGATGGGAGGGAGGGAGGGGGAGGGTGGGGGAAGGGGAGAGAAAAGGGAAGGGAGGGGAGGGAGAAAAGGAAGGGAGAGGGAGGAGGGGTGGAGAGAGGGAAGCAAGAAGAAAGGGGAAGAAAGACAGGGGGATGGAAAGAGGGAAGGAGGAAGGGTTAATAGATTAGGTTTCTTGAAGGTTTCAGCAGTGTGAATTTCGAGGAACTGTGTTTGGTTCGAGTGATTTTTTGTTGTTTATTTATATGACAAAATGTGGTTTTATATTCATATTTTTACACGTGGATAATCACACGCACGTACACTCACTTACGCACTTACACTCTCTCTCACACACACATACTCATACGTACACACACACACACACACACACACAACACACACACACACACACACACACACACACACACACCACACACACACAACACACACACAACACACACATATAATATATATTATATATATATATAATATATATATATAATATATATATATATATATATATATATATATATTATATATATGTATAATATATATGTATATATGTATATACCTGCCCCGCCGTGACCCCTCTGGTTGTCGTGGTTGTCGACGAACACGAAGGCCTTGTCGGGGTCAGCCATGCCCCAGCCCGGGTCATACACGCCCTCCAGCTGCCCCGGGTTCTGCACGCCCCAAGCGATCTTCTGGCTGTAGCGGAATTCCGTCACGCGACCTGGGGAGGGAAGGGGGGAGGGAGGGAGGCATAGGAGGAGAGAAAAGGGTGATTATTTAGATTGTTATCATAGTATTAGCAGCATTGTTCTTATCACTGTCAGCATTGTTCTTATCATTATAAGTATTATCATTATCATCATTATTATCATCCCTATCATCATTATCATCATCATTATTATCCTTATCATCATTATCATTATTATCCTCATCATCATCTTTATTACCATTATCATCATTGTTCTTATCAGTATGTTATCATTATCATAATCATTATCCTTATCATAATTATTATCTTTATCATCACTGTTCTTATCATTATCAATATCACCAGTCTTTATCACTATCACGATCGTCCTCCATTATTATCACCCATCACCCCCACCCCTACCACGTACCCACCCCACCCCGCCTTCCCACCCCGCCCCGCCCCGCCTCCCACCCCACCCTACCTCTACCCCCCCCCTCCACCCCGCCCTCCCCTACCCCCCGCCTCCCCTACCCCGCCCTACCCCCGCCCACCCCGTACCCACCCATGCCATAGTACTCCTGCACTGTGACCGCCCCGTCGTTGCGATCTATGACCTCCAGGTAGAAAAAGGGGCGGGTGTTGGCGGGAAGCCCTGGGCGGGGTTCAGGTCGTTGGTCAGGTCCATCATGGCTGCCAGGTCCTGTTGGGGAGGAGGAGGGTTGGGCGAGAGAAAGGGTTGGGGGGAGGAAGGGGAGGGGTGGGGAGAGAGAAGGGAGATGGTAAGGGGAAGGGGTGGGGGAGGGAGGGAGGAAAGGAGAAGGGGAGGGGGGGGAGAGAGAAGGGAGATGGACAGAGGAAGGTGGGGGAGGGAGGGGAGGAGAGGAGATGGGAGGGGAAGAGGTGGGGGAGGAAGGGAGAGGAGAGGGGTAGGGGTGGGGAGAGAGAAGGGAGATGGACGGAGGAAGAAGGGAGGAGAAAGTGTGGGAAGGTAGGAGGAGAAAGTGGAAGGAAAGAGAGAGGAGGGGAAGGGAGGGGAAGAGGATGGGATGGTAGAAGGAGTGGGGAGGGAAGGGAGAGGGAGGGCGAAGGGTATGGGAAGATGAGAGGTGGGGGAGGAGGGGAGAGGGAGGGGGGAAGGAGATGGGAAGGAGAGGGAGGGAAGGTAAGGACGGGGAGGGGGGAAAGGAATGGGAAATAGAAAGAGGAGGGGATAGGAAAATATTTATGTTATTTTATCTTTTATTGGTAATATTGTTTTTTCTCTCTCTCTCTTTCTCTCTCTTTTAAAACATAATTTCTATTTTGATTTTTCTGTGGTCTTTTTGTTTGTTGGTTAATTTATAGATATCGTTTAATTTTTTTGTTTGTTTATCAAATCATTTATTCTTACACTGCTTGGTCTTACCCATGTCTTTATTCTTCCTTTGAACTACGTTATCTCTTCTCTTTAACTCATTTTCGTAATGTGCACTTGCAAACAGACACACACAAAATCAAATTCAAATTTATGTTCAAATTCATATTTAGATTCAATTGATTTCAAATTCAAATTCACATTCATTCAAATATCAATTCAAACTTAAATTCTAATACAAATAGATTCAAACTCAAATTCTAATTGATTCTGATTCAGCTAAATTCAGACTCAAATTCTAATTCTAATTCATTCATATTCATATAAATTCAAATATGAATTCAAACTTAAATTCAAATTTTAATAAATTCAAACTCAAATTCTAATTCTAATCAATTGTAATTCAAATAAATTCAAATATGAATTCAAACTTAAATTCTAAATCTAATAAATTCAAATTCAAATATGAATTCAAAACACTGTATTCGTTTTGGTTACATAACATTAGCCCCATCCTGTCAAGCACGCCCACAAACGCCCATACCCGCCCATACCCCACTCCCCCACCCCCACCCCCGCGCCACACAAAAAAACCCACACTTACCTCCTCCCTATTCTACACTCGGCCTATGCGCCCATACACGCCCATACGTAACCTCCCGCCCTCCTTTGATATCCACGCCCATCCGCCCATACTTCCTGAAACCCAAATCCACCCAAAGCTATCTTCTGAAGGCTTCATATCCATCTTATTCTGCCTTCTAAAACTATATATCTATCTTCCTCTACTCCTGAAAACACCCATCCACCCACCCATCTTCCTCTTGAAACCCACATCCGCCCACCTTCACCTCCTGAAGAACACATCCACCCACCTCTCCCTACTGAAATCCACTTATCCAGTTACCTCGAACTCCTCAAACCCACATATCAACTCATCTCTGCCTCCTCAAACCCACATATCCACTCATCGACACCTCATAAAACCTACCCTTCCACCCCCCCTCCCGCCCCGCCCCCACACACTTCGCTTCAGAAACCCACCTATCCACCTACCCCCCTGCCTCCCGCAACCCACACACCGCTCATCCATGCCTCCTCAAACCACATATCCACTCATCTACACCTCATAAAAACCTACCCTTCCCCCCCCCCCCCCCCGCCCCCCCCCCACACACACACTTACGCTTCAGAAACCCACCTATCCACCTTAACCCCCCCTGCCTCCCTCCGCAACCCCCCCACACACACACACCCGCTCACCTCCGGCACACATGTGCTTCGCCGCGTCCACCCTGAAGCCGGCCACTCCGATGTCCACCAACTTGCTGAAATATCCGGCCACGGTCGTCCTCACGTAGTCCGAGGCGCCGTAGAGGTCGGTGAGAGCCACGAGGTTGCAGTTGCGAACGTTGAACGGGTCGCCGTAGTTGTTCACGTTGCCTGCGGGAGTGGGGGGGTGGGGGGGGGGGGTATGTGTGTATTATGTATGTATGTAATATATATTATATATATATATATATATATATATATATATATATATATAATTAATATATATATATATATAATACATAATATATATATATATATATATATATATATATATATATATATATATATATATATATATATATATATATATATATATATATCTATATATATCATATACATACACACATACACACACAAACACACACAACACACAACATATATATGTGTGTGTGTGATATAATATATATATATGTATGCTTGTATAAACATGTGTGTGTGTTTGTATATATATATATAATTATATATATTATATATATATATATATATATGCATACATATA